>JAVQKC010168098.1:0-14832 GCA_036025475.1 Philypnodon macrostomus
TCACACAACCACATTCATTCATAGGCAATGTGAGTTAAGAGTCTTGCCCAGGGACACAACGACAGTGTGCGCTCGGACGGGGACTCGAACCACCGACCCTCTGGTTGAAGGGCGAGCACATACCCACTGCGCCACTGCCGCCTCGGCATCAGTTCAAATTGTGAATATTGGCCGATAGCAATTCCTAATTAGAACCATAGCACAGATTTCTTCATCAACATGGCACCTTGGTTAGTGGGTATTGTTGGCAGCACAAGAAAAAACACAACAAACTGCTGACTCCCAGTACACCGCCAGTGCCTGCCATTTGAAAAGACAGAAAGTTGGCTAAACCTCTCACTGCAACCAAAGCCTTAATGCACACAGCAGAATTAAACGCAATCACCCTCCATGAGATGAGATATTGATCCTGCACCAATTGACGATAGACAGATCTCCCTCAAGATTAGCGATTCATACTTTAACCATTATTTTTTTAGCTGGCTTCCATAGATTCAACGGTCTGCGGGTGATGGTGGTGATTATAGTATGGGAATTTCAGTCAATAAAAAGACATAGACACTAAGCACAATCAGGATTTTATGTTTGTTCTAGTTAAACTCTAGTTATGAGTTTTATTTAGACAAACAATCACATTTCCTAGCTTAGGACTACCAATATTCATATAAGTAATAGTGACTATCCTACCAATGTGACATAAGCCCATTGCATTGGATTCTAGTTAGTTACAGATGTGAGCAGCCTACAGTTACTGATGAAATGTCTTTCAAAATGCCCTACATAAAAAGCTATTTACCAGCCTGCCTAAAACATTAGCACAGCACTAGTTTTTTGTAAGTCTATTTTTCTAGATTTCTTGAACAGCATTACCAATTTTCCTTTTTTTTTCCTGCTTTGAAACTCTACTCCGACCCTGGACTGGGTGTCTGTTCAAATCTCATTTTTCTATTCTCCATTCTGAAGAGCTTACACTAGAGAAGGTATAACTAATAACCACACAATATGTCTTGTCACGTGGTGGGGCCACTTCATGGACAGTCCTTGTTTGAAGATGCACAGACACGTTGCACAATCCCAGGGCCCCCAACATGATGGTGCTTGAGCCGGGTGAGTGTGCTCGGAATAATCACATGGGAATGTTAAAGTGAAAGTTCGAGGCTTTTCAAGAAGAGCAGTATGTGGTAGTTGTAAATAGTTAGTGTGTTAGCTCTGAAGGGTAATGTCTGGGGTGATGGACAAAGACAAAGAAGAATTATGCTTTTGAAATAAAAAAAAATGAAGAAATGTTTTAATTTTAAACGCTTTTTTTTGTAGTACAATATACTTCTATATAACATTATCTCTTTGCTGGCTGTTTTTATACAGTGAGGTACAGGTATCTTTTATATAACCTTGCTTGAGTAGGACTAAATTTCTCTACCCACCTCTAGACACATACAGTCAGAGGTAGAGTAGCCAATAAAGTCAATCAAGTAAAAAAAAAAGTACCCATTCACATAATTACTCGAGTAAAAAAGTACTGGGTGAAAAACAAAAGAAGCTATTCGAGTACTAAGTAACTGTTTGAGAGTAATGTCCGATTATTTGTTTAATTTTGTGATAATAATAAACAAAAAATAAACAGATTTTGATATTTTCAAAAGTTAAATTAAAAAAAATATAGATTATTTTCCAAAATGAAGGCACAAGGAAGAGAATTTCCACATCATCATATTTTTCACATAAAGCTGTGGTAAAAGTACTCTTTCTAGATTTACAAGATTTGACTCCAGTAAGAGTACACTTACTTCAAAATATTATTACTCAAGTAAAAATCTACTCTATGGAGTACAATGTATTTAAAAACTTACTCTAGCAAATGTAACTGAGTAAATGTAACTAATTACTAAAACCACCTCTGCATACAGTACAGTATACAGTCCAACACCAATAGCCAAGTCATGTAATGTTTGTCCCACTGCACCAGGCACTGATGACGTTAGCCCCGGCATGTACTGTAGCGTAGCGTATAAAGCTAGCTAATGCTGACCAATTAAACCCCTCTGTGTTTGTTAACCCTACTCTTTGTTCAGTCCTATGAAGAAGTGGGTGCAGCCTGTTTTGATTCCTGAACGCATCCACATCCAAAGTCACTTTTGAAGGAGAGTCATTTGTTTTTTCTTAGACACCGAGTAGCTCCAAGGAAAAATGAATCATATGAAAAATGTATAGACCTTAGGACTGTTTGAATTACCTGCCACAGTGTTTCATGCCTCATAATATGCAAACAGCTGAAGGGTAGCTATAGTCATCTTTGCATTTACTGTAGCAGCCGGAATAATGCACAAAACAAATATTAGTCTACCACTCTGAGGGTTCATCAGTCATCTGGGAGTTAGAGGTAGTTTCTTATTTTGAAATGAAATATGGCGGTCTCTGTATGGATTGACATTGTAGACTTAATGCCCCGCTAGATACACAATGATGGTTGGTTTAACTATGCTAGCTGCTAGTATTACCAATTATGAACTGCTAATTACCAGAGGTGGGTAGAGTAGCCAGTAATTTTTCTCAAGTAAGAGTACCGTTACTTCAAAATAATGTTACTGAAGTAAAAGTAAAAAGTACTCATTCACATAATTACTCGAGTAAGTTTAGAAAAGTACTGGGTGAAAAAACTACTCAAAAGTACTGGGTGAAAAAACTACTCAAGTCTTGAGTAACTGTTTGAGCGGAATGTCAGATTATTTGTTTCATTTTGTGGTAATCTGGCAAAAAAAACAGATTTTGATATTTTCATAAAATAAACTAAAAACATAAATAATATTTTCAAAAATTAAGGCACAAGGAACAGAATTTCCACATCATCACATTTTTCACATAAAGCTGTTCTTACATGACACACAGAGGAGGTAATAGTATTACTCAAGTAAAAGTAAAAAGTATTGTGCATTAAAGATACTCCTATGGAGTACAATGTATTTAAAAAGTTACTTAAGTAAATGTAACTGAGTAATTGTAACTGAGTATTACCCATCCCTGCCAATTACCAGCCAGAAGGTTGGCAGTTCAGCCCACATTTTATTCCTGTGTCCTTGTGCAAGACTCTTTACCCACCTTGCATTGATGTATGATTAAGTGCAATTGGTGGTGGTTGGTTGGATTTGCATGATAGTTGCCACACCTCTGCCTCAGGGCATCTGTGGCTACAGAGGCATAATCAAATTCAGACCTTGACCTTGATGCATGGGAACCTTCACAATAAATCCTATCAATATGCAAATCAGTATGTCACCTTGGTAGGCAGACCTGGCCCTAATAAAGTGGCCAGTTAGAAAACACTCCAGAGATGATTTTGGATGAAGAAAACAAACAAAATATAATCTACAACTCTACATTACCCACCTGCTTAATAATTCATATCTCTAATAAGGTACAACCACCCCACCAAACATAATTCTATCGTATTCACAATTGGGCATAATGATTGCTTTGTAGAGTAATATATTCATTTACCAAAAAACAAGCCAAATAAGACCATTTTGAATACCCATGTACGTATATAGTCCAATGAAACTAATCTTAGAACTACAATGTATTCAAACTGTTAAGTCAGTAAATGTAACCAAGTAAATGTAACCAGTCACCACCTGCCTCTGTATGCTTTTATGTCCACAAATATTCAATAAAATGGTATGTCGTTATTTTTTTAATATGAGATATTATTTAGATATTACAGTGAACCAGGATCTCTCTATGCCTGGGTTGTTGGATGCACAGAGGGCAGACTTCTGAGCGGAGATAGTTCTTTGATGTCAGCTTGCCAGTGCTCACATTCTTTCTTTCTTTAAGACGATTCTTGGGGTGGTGCAGTGGGAGCCTGATCTGATGCGCTTCTAGGCCCCTCTCTCCCCCCTCACTCAGTTTTGGTGATATCTCTTTGCAACACCTTGACGTGACTGACTCTGCAGTCATCGGCAAAAAGAAAAAAGTGTCTTGCATTTCAGTGCCAGGTCAATGGAAACGGGGCGCTGGATAAGATGATTGATGCCTATGAGTGCAAAAGAAATAGAGAATACTAAATTAAAGTTGAGAGGGATTGAAATTTGAAGAGAGTGAATGTGAGTTTTTTTAATTTGGAGTCACAGATGACGATATCGGCATCTGGAATGAACTAGAAGAGACTATAGTATTTATATTTTTTATCAATTTGGGTCAATGTTTTTAATTAATACTTTATTTACTTTACCAGAGCAAACAAGATGCAGAGATTTAGAGGAAATACGTTTAAAGAGTCTCTACAAATCAAAATCACACAGAAATGGGGTTGTAGAATGTGAATGTGAGTTTGTTTTATGGGGGTCACAAATTAAAATATCGGCATCTGGAATTAACTAGGAGAGACTATAGTATTTTTATTTTTTTATTTATTTGGGTCAGTGTTTTCAATTAATACATTATTTACTTTACCAGATCAAACTAGATGCAGAGATTTAGAGGAAATACTTTTAGAGAGTCACTACAACCACATGAAGAAGAGTTTTTTGGGGTCACAAATGAAGATATGGGCATCTGGAATTACCTAAAGACATTATAGTTTAGATTTCTTTTACTACAACCACATGAAGGATTTAGTTATTTCATTTAATTTAATTTTTTTGAGATTTGAAAAGATAATTTTATTGGAAGATAATCATTTAGGAAGTTCACCATTTGCCCAGTGCAAATTGAAACTATAGACTAGTGACTTTTACACTGTATCGACCTCTTTAAGTACAATGTAATACACTGTGGAACAAACTGTAATAACATGTAACTACATTGTTCAGTCAGAATGGTTGGGGTTAGGTACAGTTATTACAGTTTGTTACACAGTGTATTACATTGTACTTAATGAGGTAGATACAATGTAGTTAAGGGCTATGCAAAATAAAGTGTGACCTAAAGTTGTCTTCTATGTCAAATCGATGTCCTAGTAGTGCCAGTGGTGCGGATCATCCATGTTATGGGTGTGCCTCAGCCAGGTGTGTTTAACTACAGGCAAGCTGCAGGAGGTATTCATTAGACAGGCATCCAACATGAACACACCAAGAAACAGTAAAAGTAGCAAATAGAACACTTCTAGTTAGAATCCATGCAAAAGAAACACGTGTTTGCTAGCTGTTTTTATACAGTAAGGTACGGGTATCTCCAAGCAAAATGGTCATCGTAAAGATTGTTGTAGTTCATCGGGCACAAAGTAATCAATCAAAATGATGTCACTGTCTACTATTTCAGTCTATTACACTCTTCCTAATGTTGAAGCAGCATTTTTCTTCAGGGATTTTCTACGCCTGATAAAAGGATTGCCTGTATTTATCTCATCTAATCTCATATTTAAGCTACAATGTCTAAATCGGGTCATCGCAGCAGTCACCTTTATGTTCTGTGGGGAGGAAGGGTGTAGATTCTCCCTGAGCTGGTCCTTCGAGGATTACCAATGGAACCTGCAGCTTTAGCAACACAGCTGAGGTCAGAACTTTCCTGTTCCTGTCCGATTTCCCAGATGCCTCTAATGCCTGACCATGAGCTACAATCACAACCGGGATTCATATCGCTCACTGGCCACAATCAGCCCATTACATTGCATAAATCAATATGTCAATATAGAAGAATTTTAAGGATTTTCACATTCACAGAAATAGCTTTAAGATACAGTACATCCAGTGAGTGGCTGTTTTGTGGACACAAATGCTCTGTTTAAGAAAGTGGTCAGCGACTGGTTTAAGATAGTTAAGTATTAGTTTTAGATAATTGTTTATATGCCATTAGCCTCTCAGTTGCTGTAGCATGCAAGAACAACTTCTGAACTTTAGACAGATTGTAGAGTTCTTGTACCTGAGATTGGAATAATGATCTAATCTAGTGAAGTAGTATTAGGTTTATGACTCAGTGGACCCCAAAATGCAAAGACAGAGTCAGGTTACAGCCTTGAGTTTCTTTTATTTCCAAATAGTAATGGAGGCAGGCAGCTGGCCGGCTTGTAGACAATTAAGGTGAACGCTGGTGGTACAGGTGAGTATCGACTAAAGCTTTCAGCAACAGTAGAAGCTCTACCAAACAAGACGGAATAATCTGGCACTGAAGAGGAGTCTGGACCAGGTCTTGTAGTCTCAGAGATCCCAGACTCAGAACAGGTCTGCCTCATTTCACCGGCCACGCCCCACTGCCACACACTCTCGAGGGGGAGAGACCCAAGATAGTCAATATGCACAATACTTGTATACACTGGGGATCACCTCCACAGAGCACTAACTGCCCGGTACACTAGCTCAAGGGCAAGTAAACATCTTGAGGCAAACAAGACGATATTGAGATGATGTCAGACGCTTCAGCCCACGGCCATTGTCTTCCACTTTCCTCCACTCTGCAAATGTTAAATTAAAAAGCCTGTGAGTGAGGTGAGACTTTAAATTCCTTATGACTGGTGCTTGTACAACTCCACTTGCTCCGGGCCATGCGGTACTATCATTAATAAGCTTAATCATCTTCTGCACACATTTATTTAAAAGCAAAAAGCCCACTTCGAGTTATTCCTACACACACCTGCTTATCCCCGGGGCCGACGACACTATGCATTATTCAGCCTCTTTGTGTGGTTTAATCTCTGCCTTTTGTCGGTGAACATTTAAAGACATTGGATCAATCCACTTTTGTTTGAGTAATGAAATAGTAATAAGCCATGGATAGGTAGCATGGTTTTTCAACTGGTGGGTCAAGTCTTGAACCATAGTCCAGTTTTTACAGTACAATCAATGTGGGGTGATTTAGAATGATGTGGCTGAATGGAGCTTATCCCAGCAACTATGGGCTTTAGGGTGAGTACACCCTGGACAATGGGCAATTCAATGTAAATGGATTTCTGCGTAGGTTTCTTCCGGGCATTTCAGTTTCCCCTACCACTAAAAACACACAATAGGTTCCCTGTTGGGGTCAGGACCTGGTTAAATAAATAAAAAAAAGGTCAAATAAATAAATAAAGGTCAAATAAATAAATAAAAAAGGTCAAATAAATAAATAAAGGTCAAATAAATAAATAAAGGTCAAATAAATAAATAAAAAAAGGTCAAATAAATAAATAAAGGTCAAATAAATAAATAAATAAAGGTCAAATAAATAATCTTGTCTTAATTGACTTTTAATGTAATTCTGTAAAGCACTTTGACTTGAATGAATTGTGTTGCACAAATAAACTTGCCTTGCCTTAATCGCAGGGCTGACACATACACATACACAAAGAGACAGACAATTTCGTGACGGAGAGTGTGGGGAGATCCCATGGTAACACAGGCCGAACATGCAGACTCCACTAAGGAAGATCATAGTTGGCTGGCCCCAGGAAGTGAACCCACAACCTCCTTGCTGGGGGTTCAGGAGTAGTAACAAGTCTGCCACAATGACCATTTTGGTACTAATACGTTCTAAAAAGGAAGTCATGTCTCAGTTTATTTACAAAAGCACATAACAATAAAGGTGCTTTATTACAATGTAAAGAATATAATAATCACTATAAAGGATTAACACCGTGTCAGAAATCATTTTCCAAAATGCCCATTAATGCGAAAACCCTCATTGATATACAGTGCACTTCAGAATATCCAGTGGTTCACAGGGAATTGTCTTGATTGCTAAGGATTTCCACTTATAGCTTTTATTCAAACAGTAAATAATATCCCTAAAGAGAGCTGTTTAATGCATTTGTATATGATTGTGATGCTGTAGGCCATATATTCAGGCATCCATCGAGAGTTTGAATCTGAATTACAAATTTTACTGTGGCCCTTTTACAAGCCTCTCACTGGGAATATTATTTAAGTATTAATGCTATTTGAATGTATATATACCAGCCAGACATTCATAAAATAGCTGTCACATAATGCATATTAATGATGAAATGACCAGATAAGGCTCTATTTGATACAAAGTGTGAAGATGTTATGAATATTACATGCGCCCTGTGTTTTATGATGTGCCCAATGACTACTCAGTAAATATCTCTTCACAACACCAAACCAGAACTAAACCAGGTACAGACTCTGACCAAATCAGGTCTAAATCAAGACAAAACTAAATCTAAAGCCCATACTAAAAATGTCTCAAAATCAGGACTCACCCAGCATATCTAATCTGGGTCTAATCCAGTCCTACTATGAGATAGCATTGCCAACCTAAATAGTTGTTTATTTCTACAGCTCTGTGTACAACTGGCAATTTAGTCTGACACAGTGCTTTCACAGTTGCATGCAGTGACCATGCAGACTCAAACTGTATTCTATGGGAAAGTGAAACCAAGATCCCCTTGATGTGAGTCTGGGGTGAAATCTATTATGCCATCATGCGATATTAATAAGCAACATAGCTTTGAGTACTGTATATTTCCAAGATTTTACAATGCAAGAAGAAAAATATTAAATATGAGTAAGAAATTCATCATTCAATGTGTTTTGAATGGTGTCAGATCACAAAAGCACCATCAATCATCTTGGAACAGTACAACCTGTGTCATGTTGACCCTGGAGAATGAGACACCAGTTAGAAATAATGACTCACGCATTGTTGAATGTTGAATGAGATTTTGTAAAATCTGCTCTACTCAGGGTTACTTCATTTACTGCTGGCACTTTGCAGAGAGCATTTAGGCATACCGATGCTTTGGCCAGTGCGATATCAGAAAAATGTGACTGGGTATTCTTTATAAATGAATGATGAATGATAAAAACAGGCACAGAAGACCTCAAATGTAAATCCAACTGTTTTTATTTAGCCACCAGTTTGTATTTTTTAATTTGATTGGACTATTTATTAATTGAAGACCATACCATTACCGATATGTTTCTGTGTTTTCTAATGAAATATTGTTCAGCCCTACCACGCCTGCATGCCTCCTGTGTCTGATGAACAGGTGCAGTCCTGAGGTTATAGGAATGGCAATGTCTTTGAGTTGTACGTACATATATTAAATGTATATGTTCTTCCCAGACAGCGTTTCAGTATAGTGTTTTATTCTGATACAGGCTCTGCAGCAGATCTGCCTGTGCATTAGCTCGGTTCAGCAGTGTTCTACATAATTAAAAGTGCATTTCATTTCTCAGCCTCCTTGACTTCAGGTTCATTAAGTAACAATGAAACGGGGCTGTTGAGCACACAAATTTTATACGTTTGCACAGATTTTTTTTATTAAATGAATGCGTGCCGTGGATATTAAATTGTGTTTGTGTTGTTCATGTTATTGCTGTGTGCTGTGGATATTATGAGGTAATTGGTATTTGTGGGGCAACATTAGAAAGAGCAATGCAATTTTTTTGGTTTATATTGTTTTTGGAATATTGCTGCTCCTTAATCTGGACATATCTGACCTTATTCCCAAAACATCTAACATGAGCTGTCCCTTTTAAATACTAATATATAATAATAATAATAATAATGCATTTGTTTTATGTAGCGCTTTTCTCAACACTCAAAGACGCATTACTTTATTCATTCACTCCGCACCCGGTGGTGGTAAGCTACTTGTGTAGCCACAGCTGCCCTGGGGCACACTGACAGTAGCGTGGCTGCCAGTTTGCGCCTAGGGCTCCTCTGACCACCACCAAACCACATTCATTCATAGGCAATGTGGGTTAAGTGTCTTGCCCAGGGACACAACGACAGTGTGGGCTTGGATGGGGACTCGAACCACCGACCGTCTGGTTGAAGGATGAGCACCTACCCACTGCGCCACTGCTGCCCCGCTGATCTTATCCATCCTTGCCATCATTACTTGACTTGAGTTAGCAGCTTGTATACCTGTAGTCTTTGTGCTTAGTGTTCATGAGATGAATCTATACCAGGGGTGTCCAAACTATGGCCCGGAGCAATTGTTTGTGGCCCTCAGGCTTACCTCTCAATTGGCTCAAATGGTCTTTTTACTGCATTTGACTCTACATAATTCAAGTCCACTTTTCTGTGTGGTTATTGTTGTAATATAGAGGGACAGTGAGGGAATAAACCTGAACCTGAACATAAGTGTCAGAAAACAGATACAACTGAAGGGGACTTTTGGTGAAGCGAAATCGGTCACCTCAGCAAGTGGCCCTCCTCGGTATACATTTCTGACATGTGGCCCTCAGTGGAAAAAGTTTGGACACCCCTGGTCTATACCATAGGGTCACGGGTGTCAAAAAAGATTTGGTTATATTCCACAAAACATTTCTACCAAACAAAAATGAAGGTTTCTCTTGTGGTCAACAGCACAAACATTTGTCCACTTCTGAAATGCACTTTTGAATCAGTTCAATCAGCGGCTCAGCCATCTATCACAGGGCAACGCCGGCACAACAGCGGCTCAATGGGACGGGTTTGTGCACATAGAAAAAAAATCAAGTTAGAGGCCGTCCAGTACGTGCCCTGTGTGGAGGCAGCAATTGGATTGAGCTGAAGTTTGGAAGGAAAAAAGTTGCAACAAAAAAGATGTTTGAATCTAGACAGGGCAGGTTCTCAATTATTACAATCCAATCTGTTGCAGACCAGCTGCCAGTGTCATCAGAACCATAACAGCACATATAAAGTAGTTGGGAATAAAGTTTACTTTTGTTTTGGCTTGTTAAAAATAGGTATCGTGGAGTTGCAGGACATTATTGGGACACTGATATGGGTTGTAAAGTGTATAGGGATTAAACAATGATGCAAGAACGAAATCATGTACGCTCACAATGTCGAACGAGAGGCCAAAATATAACTTACGAGCTTTCTATTTTCAGACAGACTTGGAGCTTGAGGATAAAGTGGTTCACGTTCACATATTTTGTACATTTCATAAAATCCTCTATTTAGCAGACCAGGTTTGGATACGTTGATAATAATCTGAATCTTTTACTTAGTTGTACCTAGTAGTACTTTTTGATAAGATGGAAGACTATAATCTATCTGAGTGGAGTCTGCATGTCCTCCCTGTGTTAGTGTGTGTTCCGTATATTGACATGCATGCGTGAGTTGAATCGCTCTGAATTGCCCATAGTGAATGAATGTGAGAGCGAATGGTTGTTTGACAATGTATATGTACGTTTGTCAACCCTGCAACTAACTGGACATTGTGTCGGGGAGTACCCTGCCTAAGGCCCATAGTTTCTGGGATAGGCAACTTCTACCAGGAATAAGTATGAAGCCACATTTAGCAGCAGTTGTAATGCACTACTCAATTTAAGCAGCAAATCTGAATTAAGCCCCAAGACAGACATGAGAAAACTTAACTTAACCCTCATTAGCCACGTCCTCTGTGTAATCGTCTGAAGGAGATTTGATAGACATATAAAATACTGTGCTCAGAGAGTTTGAAAAGAAACATAAAATCAAAATGAGGCCAAACTAGTCCTAATTAAAACCAAAACCACTATCTGTCTGGTCACATGCAGCACATACATATGATTGCGTAATGCACTCGGGCATCATCTTGTGTAGATAAAGTGTACAAAATGGCGGCCATGACAGTTCATCAACGCAATCCCTAAATAATTCAGTGGTATTAATAAGAGTTGATCAAAAATTGAAGCGTGTGACACTCTTTGACAGACGCAGCTCCGAAAAATTAAGCTACTTTGAAATAGCGAGGGACTTTTCATAATTAAACATGTTGAAGGGATTGCTGTTTCAAAGTAGTGAGCGTGAGTAAAGGGACAGATGAAGTCATGTCCTGGTCTGGAGGACCCGAAATCTCATTAGTCAGTGAATCTTTGTGAATATTTCTAGTGACATTTGGAAACCAGACTTGACTAGACAGTAATATGGCCCTTGCGCTCCTGTCAGTCCTGATAAGTCATTTATTAGGGTCTGTTCATTTAATATATTGACTGTACCACAAAACACAAGTGAATTAGGCAGACGTCTATGGTAGTGAAGAATATATGGATATATATATATATATATATATATATATATATGGTTTTCAAACTGTAGTGTTGTGGTCTTTGTTGTGGTACTCTTTTTTTTACAGGAGCCTGGATTTGACCTGCTTTAGACATGACTGGTTTATTTTTTTGATCTGGTTAAATTTTGGCTTTAGATCTGGTTTAGTCCTGCTGTATATCTGGCTTAATCTTGGTTTAGTCCTTGTTAGAAAACCTGGTAGGTTTGGATAAGAAAGTATACTATATAGTGTGGTTTAGTCTTGGTACTTTGAAAGGCAAATATTGTGGAATGTTGGACTATAGAGACAAAATATGTACCTGTGTGCAAAAGTTGAACCTGATCCGGCATTTCATTTTTTGAGTTATCTCGTTCACAAGTACAATCTGCGGACACGGACCAACGTGATTCCATAATATTGTTGTTTTGCCGATATAATGACCAATCAAAAAAGGAATGTTTGCATAAAGCCTTATAGATGAAAATACATTTTGAAGGTCATACAATACTTAGGTCAAGCTAATACTAAAAACAGTGTGTTTACATGTGCTGAAGACACTAGAATATTTAATAATACTATAAATAATTTAATAAGAATTATGTATTAAACAGAATGTACCACTAGTAGTTCTGTTTGTGTTCAGATTAGCATTTTAATAGTGCATACATTTCAAGACAATTATGTATGTATTATGTATGCCCATAAATGCTAGTGATTCAGTTCTGAACATGCACATCACAGTTGCATGACAAAGCACTTTTTTCCATATACAAAGCCCTTCAAAAATCTTCAAAAAGAGTCCACTAAAGAGGCTTTTGTAGAGCCGCACTTTCACCTCTCTCTCTATTTTCTTTTATATACCAGGCATTTTTATGTATAATTTATGTTTGCCCAGCGCTTTGGGTAGTGAGTGTTTTGATCTGCATTTCTGTTGCTAAAGATTTATGGCCTTAATTTAAGTCTTGCCTGTGGATCCCTGCTGCAACATGCTGTGGCTACAATAAAAAGTCTAATTATGATGTCCAACATATAAGTTCAATAGGCAAGGTTTGCACATGCTTTAGTGAGACAGTGTACACATGTATATTTCACTCTCAGAAAGAGCGGACCCTGAGGTGACACAGGTAAACCTCGGCTGCTCACATCATTACGTGAGCTCACATTCAACATGGGACTATTCTTCAACACAGGTGTCAGCCCAGTGCACATCGCGTCTCCTGTATATTCCGCTGAGTACAATCTGAGAACAATTTTTCCTCAAACATGAATTTCGACATGTACAGTGTATGTGAAAAATTGGGTTGACCAATCAGGACGGGGCAGTGACTTTTGGAGGTTGACCGTTTGATCCCTGCAGGTTCACATTGTCGTGTCCTTGGGCAAGACACTTCGTTCACCTTGCATGTGCATCAAATTCTTTCTCACGGATAAAATTCATATTGAGTTTCTCTGGTAAAATCCCATGTACATTCATACCAGTGACAAACAGCTTTTAGTCCTGATTCCATCTCTTTGCATATGGGGGTAAAATGAGTTCTTTTGCCAAGACGAGTTGCCACAACCTGTCGCGTTGGTGTCTGTGAGTGTGCCGCTGTCACCGGGGGCTCCTCCGAGACTTAGTGTTCATTAGGCTCATGAAGTGGCCATGTGTTTGCACCTTCTGCCACATCACTGGGCCTAACCATATGCTGCAATACAACCCATTATGTCCGAATGGCAATTAGTCCGACTGACATACTAGATGGAGTTTAGTCCATACACCAAGCAGCAGAAGGGCCAAACAGTGCATTTCTAACCAATTTTTTATGAGCTGGGAGAGAATTCCAGGGTTGTGGGTTCAATTTTTGGACTGTCACACTGGTGGAGTCTGTGTTACTGTATACGTTCTTTCCCTGTAGTCCAGCTTACACCCATAGTCCAATGGAATGCATGTTAGGTGTATTGGAAATTGCACAAATGTGAATGAATGTGGGCACATGGTTGTCTGTCTGTGTTTGTCTGTGTCAGGCATGCAACTATCTAGCCACTATCTAGCCACCCCTAATGAGAACAGACACGATACATGACTGAATACATTTTTTGGAGAGTTTAAAATATACAGTGTTTGAAGAATGTTGGACAGTCTATAAGAGATGTGGATGGTAGATCCAAACTTTATTCAGCAGCGTTCCCAGCGGTACCAGAGTTGGAATGTGCACAAGTCAGTATTGGCAAACATGTCTTTCTCCAGTGGATGCACTTACATAACATACATAAGAACACTGCAGTATGTTGCTTCTTCATGATATCTTTTGGGATGTACTTGTATGTACATAACTGATTATTAAGCAATGAGGCTTTGGCATGTGTTTGAGTGCATCTCAGGACTTCAAGGTTGGCAGTTTAGGTAAAGTTGTGTTAAATGTATTTTGTATCCCCAAGGTAAAGAGAAGCTAGTAACCATGATTATTATATCCATATTCCTCCAATCTTATGATGTGTTCACACCTGACGCGATAGACACGACAAGAGCGACTGATTTCAATGTTAAGTCTATGTAAAGGCATGTTGTTGCACGAAAAGTCATCCTGCGGCACGAAAGACACTAAATGGGTGACATGAATCACGTGACTCAAAAAGGCGAAACACACAAAGAGCACAATCTGAACTTTGGCGAAATTTCGCGGCGCGATAACCAATCTGGAGCCTGCTTGTGTGGGTAGATTCACGCTGATGACGTAGGGCAGGGCTCACATTAGAAGTGTCACGGAGGATAAACAAACTGTATGGAGCAATAAACACATCTGTGTTGGTTTATAGAGACAAGAAAATTAAACAGATCTATGTCAGAGTCTCCTGAGAGACTTTAGTGAGTAGTTATTTACGACTGGAGCAGTGTTTTTGTGTGACTTGTACGATCTGAAGCGGAGATTCTCCTGTGAAGGCTGGTCCAC
>JAVQKC010168104.1:0-25141 GCA_036025475.1 Philypnodon macrostomus
TATATATATATATATATATATATATATATATATATATATATATATATTTTTTTTTTTAACTATTTACTAAGTAGTTACCTAAATATAATCTTGTTGGTTTTCAGAGTGGGGCTCGCATCAATATCTCTGAAGGAAATTGTCCTGAGAGAATTATTACATTGGCAGGTCCAACAACTGCCATCTTTAAGGCCTTCTCCATGATTATTGAAAAGCTAGAAGAGGTAAGAGTATTGCTGGTCTCTATGAATCAAATTTAAATGTAATAACAAATTGTATAATTGATAAACTTTTGTTTTCAACTATGCCTTTTCAGGACATAAGTAGCTCAATGACCAACAGCACAGCCACCAGCAAACCACCAGTCACACTACGCATCGTGGTGCCTGCCAGTCAGTGTGGTTCTCTAATTGGTAAAGGTGGCTGCAAGATAAAGGAAATACGAGAGGTATGTTATGATATTATACCCATTTACGAAACTTTGATTCAATATGAAGTGTGATCTTGGTGCTAGTTTTCGATTCTTCAGTATGTGAAACCATCTTGTCTGAAGGTTTTATGTGAACAGCTTTAAATTTTGTTTCAGTCAACTGGAGCTCAGGTACAAGTGGCAGGAGACATGCTTCCCAACTCCACAGAGCGTGCCATCACTATTGCTGGAACTCCCCAATCTATAATTGAGTGTGTGAAGCAGATCTGTGTGGTAATGCTGGAGGTAAGTAACATCAAGTAATTATGTGTAGGGCACCTGAATAGCTAGCCCTGCATACAATGCAACTCAATTTCCAGAAAATATATTTTTTTTTAATATAATATTTCATCTGCGCAGTCTCCACCAAAGGGGGTCACCATTCCCTATCGACCCAAGCCTTCAGGATCCCCAGTCATCTTTGCAGGTGGACAGGTAAAATGCCAGTTAGGGCCAATTGCAGAATACAATAATTACGAGTATAATGTATAAAGGCTTTTTAAAAGGATGTCAGCACATATTTTTATTATCAATTGCTTGAGTTCAGTTAGGTGCATTGTCTTGCTTGGCCCCCTCAATGACAGTGGCTCAGGTCCCACTATTGTTATTTGTTACTCTGAACAATCTGGTGCTTTTTGGTCTAACAAAGACTTGTATTTGTAGTAAAAAACACAATTCTTATCAATCCTTTTCTTTGTAATATGTTTCTTTGAATGTCATTGTTATGCCCTTGCACGTTTGTCTTTGTTTCTGGAGACTTTCTGGCCATACATCATTTTATTTATAGCTTCATTAATTTTCCATATGTTTCAGGCATATGCTGTTCAAGGACAACATGCAATTCCACAGCCAGATGTAAGTGCAGTTGCTATTTTTACATGACCCCAGCCCATAACAAATACCCAAAATGTGTGGCCACTCACCCATACTTACATAAAAACTTAGAGCCACTGACGCATGCTAAATATGCAGTACTGTGAACACTGTGACCACTCTGTTTGTACAGTTGGTCAGAATTTTTAATGTTGTAAGAATAACAATGTTTTCCTCACTGTTCTTCAATATATATTGTTGTCTGTATCTTTATTTACTACATTTTCCCTTGAAAAATAGTAATTAAGTAAGTAATATTCTCTTAGACCTCTGTGCACTGTCCATCTTTGCTTTTGTAGCTGTAGATGCTCTTCACAATTACATATTATATATATAGTAGATTACATTGATGCTTATAGATTTATAGACTTATAGACTTTTTTTATATAGTGCTTTAATAACCTCATTAGCCAAATTAGTCTGCCTGAATTGCTGAAGTAAGATATCCTATTTCTAAAGCAATGGAAAATGGATAATTAGACATTGGAGAGTCTATAATAACCACTTCAAATGAATTCAATAAATGAACATATACATGTTTTAAATCTAAATCCCATATTTGTTTTAGTTTTAGAAAGTATATTTTATAGTATATAAACTTATGCCTGATTCACACTGTCTGCGGTACGGAACGGGCGTCGCAGGATCTCCCCCTGAATAAGAAACCACTGAAGTCAGTGCGAGCATTCACACCTGCTGTACGTGTCCGGATCCGGCACGCTGGATGAAATGGGGAAGAAGTCACATTTTTCCAGATGCTGCTTCACATACAAGTGGAGGCTTTGCCCGGACACGTACAGCACCCGGACCGCACTCGGTGTGGTAGTCCGGAGGAAGACCGCATGGAACCCTGCTCTGCACGTGTACTGTATTCAGTGTGAATAAGGCGTTACATTTACATTCTTTTTTAGACAGTCAGTTCAAGTTTTGTCTCTCTGCATGTTTACTGACATTTATTGTTTTTCTTCTATGTTTTCCATTTCTGATATTTCTTTCACTGCCTCCTCTCTCACTCTCAGTCTTCTTCTGCTGCTATCTCTCCACAGCTCACCAAGCTTCATCAGTTGGCTATGCAGCAGAGTCCTTTCCCCATTGCACCAAGCACGACAGGATTTACTGGTATGCACAGATTTGAATTGGATTATTTGTGAGTGTAATCATGCACTTATTTTGTCTATGTCCGGTTTGAATCTATTCTCTTAGCACAAAATAGATATAAAATTGTGTGTGGCAAAATTGTGAATATATCTTTTTGTCAGGAATAGATGCCTCTTCTCAAACCACCTCCCATGAGATGACCATTCCAAATGACGTAAAGCAGATTTTATTTTCTCATATGTTGAGTTTGAAGCTTTAAACAGGTATTTTTAACCAACTACTTGTTCTTTTTAGCTCATCGGATGCATCATTGGCCGCCAGGGTGCTAAGATCAATGAAATCAGGCAAATGTCAGGCGCCCAGATAAAGATCGCAAACCCAGTGGATGGTTCTACTGATCGCCAGGTGACCATCACCGGCACTACTGCCAGCATAAGCCTGGCAGAGTACCTCATCAATGCTAGGTAAGTAACATGGCCACATAGAGGATTAACGTGTCCTTACGTTTATTCAGATTTTGCACCACCATTAGAAAAGATATCCCAATCCAGCATAACATTATGTCCACCCGTCTTCCTAGCATGCAGACCCATATGCAACAAACTTTTGGCAAACAATTTGAGCCACAGTAGCCTGTCTTGTGTCTGGCCTATGACAATGTTACCCCACAAAAGCTAAACTTATGAAGAATGCTTTGACCCAGTTGTTTAACCTCACCTTTGCAATTTTAAACTCAACTCAAATCCTTATGCTTCTAACACAACAACTTTGACCACAGAATGTTCGCTAGTTGCTACTAACGGCTAATAATCCACAGTATTCACTTGATCTTTCAGTGGTCATAATGTTATGCCTGATTAATAAATAACTAAATACATTTCTAGTATAGCTGCTTGATTGAATTTTCTATAATTGGTAAAGAAGGTCTTTACACACAAATTAATTTATTTTTCAATGCTGCTAAATACATTTACTGGTGCCTGCCTAGAGCTGAATTGAATCAGCTCTCACTTATTTATTTTTGTTCATTTGTTTTTCCCCATTTGGTTACTTTTTAAAAACCCATCACTCGTCTTGCGTTCATATTCTTAAGTAATTCCCTTCCTTCGACCCTTACCTAACCCCTGTGCCCTACACACCTGTACCCATAACCCGTCATTGCTCACACCAGCCTGCCCTGTGATCCATCCCGACTGTGTTGTCCCTCTCTCCTTGTCTCTCTCTCCACAGTGTAGAGTCCTCTAAACCTCCTCCCTCCTCCTCCTCCACCTCCTCCTTCAACCCTGAGACCACTTCCTCCGATACTACCACCACTTCCTCCTGTCCTGCTGCTAGCTCCTCCTCCTGTGTGGTGCCCCCCTCAGCCTCCATACCTCTATCTTCCTCCACTGACACCCTGCTCCCCAGCTCACCCGCCTGTGTGTCCAGTCTCCTCAAGCCCCTCCCTCTCCTGGCCCTCCATGTTGTCGGCGGCAGCAGTAACCCCACCACGCACCCCTCTGTTGCTCCGCCTGAACCCAAAATTACCCCCGAGCTGGGCTCCAAGTCTAAAAGGCGAAGGCTTTCCCCTTACTAATGAATGATGGAAGCATCTACTACACATGTACTGACAATGCTTTTTGTTGTCTGTACCTTGCTTTTGCTACTGAATGTACCATGCCATGCTTACAAAATCTAAAATGCACAAGTATTTCCCAGCCACTGTTGTGGTTGCAGCCATACAGTTTAATAAGAATACATGTAGCTTGACATGGCCTTTGTGACTTGTTGAGAGCATTATTTTTAAATGAAGTTGAACTTGGCATGGATAAAAAAAAAATGGTTAACTGATTTACTGAATGAACAATTTCTCTATTTGTGCAAGCTCTGCTCAGGTAGCAGCTTTTAAAGATGTCAAGTTGTATTTACAGTATGTAAATAAGACAACTTTTCAGTATCATACTAACCATCTGTAAATTGTCTTTGGTAAAAATGATGATTTAATCTGCCCTCAGGTACCAAAGGCACCAAATCACCTTTATCTAAGATCACCACATACAAAATAAATGTAGATTTTGTATTTAATAAAACCGAACTTGGCCATCAGTAAATACCATTAAGGTAGTCTTCTCTATATCACATATGAAACATGTGTGTACAGTCTTGAGAAATAGATGCTTAGCTCTTAGACACCTCTGTACATTGTAGTTTCTGTTATTTTTTTAGTTTATTGCAAGTTTATATACCATAGGTAATGTTGATATAATAATTATAATTATGGGCCCAGTGTCCTACTGGCTAAAATTTTTACATAAGGCTCTGTGTGTTCATGTTCTGTGTAGTATATGACAATGATCTTGTCTATCTGATTGCATGCCTTATTCTCTCCCTCCTTGGTCTTCTGGTGTTTCTCTCGCTATCTCTATGTGTCTCTAGGCTTTCCTCCGAGGCCACAGGACTTGCAGCCAACTGATAAGACTCCGCATCTGCACTAAATCTCACTTTTATACTATTGGTTATTGTGAAGCAGTCAATGCAAATATTCAGTTTAAGAGTCTATATATCATAGCGTCTCTTCCTTTTTTTCATGTCAACTGCCACTGATCTTTTTTTTCTGCTGCATTTTCTATTTATTTTGGTTTTATTTCAATCCCCCTTCTCAATCAAGTTGAAGATTTTCATGTTTGTTTTTTAAGATTCTCTTGCTTTTTTTGCCATTACAGACCAGTATAGAATTCTCTCAATAGGCATTTAGATGTTTTTTTTTGTACAGTCATATTTTTTTTTTAAAGACAGAAGTTAATTGCATAAAAAACAATAATGACTGTATCTGTATCTATCAACTCTGTTATAATACATAGTTGTATGTGCACTGTCACTGGTTATATTTAGTAACAATGGCTCACAATAAAACGTATCCAGATCAAAATGTTTATTGCTCGGCATGTCACCCTCCCTCCTCCACATCATTCCCATTTGCCCTTTGTCATCTTGAGATCTTGTGTTGATATTTTGCCTGAAGGGTGGGTCTGGGGTTGGGCTCGGCGCTGGGATTTTTTTGTAAAGACTGATATATTCTAAAATGTTGAAATATTTGTTTTAAAAATGGAGGAAATATTTTTTTTAACTACCAAAGGGGGGTAACTCCTGGACACTGACTGATCTGGCTGTTCAATGTGACAAGGCTAAGATCATCATTTAGACAACAAAATGGTTGAGCTAACACTAGTTTCCTGCTCTATGCTTTGCTAAAGTCAGAAAATTATTTTATTTTTTATTTGCAGGAAATAACTTTTGTGCACGTTTTTGAGACTGTAGATCTGGTTGCCACATTGTTTAAAAAAATACAGAAATAAAGATGTGAAATGCTTAAAATGTGTGATTTATACTCGGTACTAGAGATTTGAATATTTTTAATTTGTTCCTTACATTTATTATACAGTTGCAGTAATACAGTATAAAAAGCACATACTTGTTCATACAATAATGTTACAGTCATCATAGGAAATCTGTTGGTTGGTGGACACACTAGAGGGCAGTATTTTGTTTTTGGCATCTTAACCCTCAGTAGATAGTTAGGCTAAATATATCCCAAAAATATCCCACTGTAGTGATGTGAGAAGTTATGAAAAGATAACAAAATGAAGCTGCCTTTTGTAGCTTATTAAGTTTGGACCCCATAATGTCAATTTATGAGAAATGATGTAACATACAGCTGTATACTTTGATTCACTACATGCACACTCCATGTCAAGGGACTTAAAAACACCACTTAATTGGACTATTTTAGGTTTTGGGGTAATCCTTGTATATTATTTAGAATATTAATAAGGTGATTAAACATATGTCCACCTACAACAGCAGTATTGCCCCATTGTGTTGGCTTAAAAATATGTTTTCTTTCAATTTTCAGAAACTACATGAGGCCACACTGTTTGTGGTACATTTTGGGGTTTCTCGTCCCTGTCATCCATGTGCCGTAATGTATTGTCTGCCATAGACTTTCGAAGAATAAACATATTGCTTAGTTGCGTTGTTGCCGTGTTCTATATTTTCAAAGCTTAGATAAGAACAGCAGATACAAATGTACATTCTACACCTACCAGGTTTTTGAGGTTACAAGAAAAACTAGTGCCACCTAATTTAAAAACACCAGCACCTTTGAAATTATACAATCTCAGATTTTTAGAAAATTTGTTCTTTTTTTTTTCTTTTTTCTTTCTTTCTTTTTGTTCTTTTTTTTACATCACAGACAGTATTTACATTCTTTTGAAAACAAGTGATCACTTATGTGAATTAATGTAATAAATAAAATAGTACAAAATTATGTAAACATTGTATTAAATTGGTCAACATATTTCCTGTAAAGTAAACCATAAGTTAATCAGTGCATAACCACAAAAAGATCACGTTTGTTTAATAAATTAAGTGCAACCAGCAGCTGTCTATTATGACACTTAGAGAAACCCTGATAAGATGTCTAAGTAAAAGACTTGAGACACATTTTGTAGGGCCTCTTTTTTCAAGCATTTTAAATAAATTTTGTTCACCTCCAGATTAGATTTCACATTTTATAACTTAAAAAATAAAATATTAATTTGAAAAGTCTTAAAAGGCCTTCTTTCCCTCTGCTGGCCAAGCACACTTCACTACTACAGCTAATACAAACAAAAGAAGGTAGTAGCAAGGTAGGGATCTTCACCTATCTACATAGAAAGGTGAAACAAGCGTTTTCAGCTCTTTAGAAGATCAGCACCTCAGCATACAGACTTTTTCAAACATGTGAATCAGAAAACATAATACAACCCAAGGTATGTTTTTTCATGAAGAAATGCATCGTGGTAAAAAGCTCAGAAAAGTCCATTTTGCATAATAGGGTCTCTGTAAACAAAAATACTAACGGACATGAAAAGTGGTGTCTTCATAAATATGTTTTGGGGTAAGGTGACTCTGAGTTGTTATAGTGTATTGTTCCAAAGCTCTCTCATATACTAGATACAGTACCATTCTCCAATAGCACATCTCTGTAATGTTTAAGGTCTTTGTTTCAGTACACATGGCACAGCTGATTTTCCCATGGACAGTCTCTCCTCATTTTGTGGTGAGATAAAATGATGTTTGAAAACCAGAGTGCAGAGTTATTCACCAGTTGTGAGGAGGTTGGCCTGGATCTCCGCTACAGGAGTGGTCCAATTCAGCACTGTCACAGTCCGAGTCATCGTACAGGCCCTGAAATAAAACCAAAATATTAGTTATTGCCAATGTTAGATTTAATGTGTAGCATATATTTTACTTTTTGAAGTAAAACTCAGCCTACTTGAGTATAGACTTGAGTATAGACTTTGGATACTCTACCCACTACTGTACATTAACTAAAGCTATATTGTGTAATTTTGTAAATATCTTATTTTTTTTAAACTAATGGTTATGCTTTGAAATACCAAAAATATACTACACAAAACAAAATAAGTACATCAGTTACTCATTACTTTAGTTTAGGAGCTTTTCCAGCAAATAGTGTTTTACTTCAGCTCAAATAATAATTTGGCTTACTACTTTTGACTTCTACTTGAGTAATATTATATTGAAGTAACAATGCTCTCACTTAAGAGCATACGCACACACACTACACACCACTGCTGATATATAGTCACAAAAAGTTCCCAATATTTGACTTTTGGGTCAAATTTGTGTGAAAATGTCCATGCCATGGTGATATTACCGTCTGTCATAAAAGAAGGGTATTATGGTAGAACCAGGTGATGGTAACTTGATTAACCTAACTTTTTGTGACTGGTATATCTATTAACATTCCCTACCTCATAGTTATGGTCATTTGAAGCGAGTTGGCTCTTGACTTGTCTCAGAACAGCTTCTTTCTCGGACAGTCCGTCAGATCCCAGTTGTGTGGGATCAGGATCGGCCGGGATCTCGGAGCCTTGAGAGAGAAGGTCGTCGGATTTGTCGTCCAAGCGCTCGTCCGTGTTGGTGCTAACCACGTCTGGAGTGCCGCTGTGGGAGTGGTCAGTGGTGTTCCCCTCCTCACCGTCCGAGACCGAGAGGTTCTCTGAGCTGAAGGTGGACAAGGACTGGCACTTGGTCATGCTCACAGTCCGCCTGGGATTATAAAACACACACAGTTAACGTGTATTTATTTACTTTGTAAGTCAGCCATTCACAAAGATATTAAAAATATGAAAAACTCAATGTGGCCACCCAATCTTTAAATTTCTTCGTAACCAGTGTCACTAACATTGGAAACAACACAGTGTAATACCAATGAATATAAGTATGAATATATGAAGTGAAGTGAACATTGTTTTTATAAAACTATATTGTTATATTGTATTTTTTTCAAGAAAATTTTAGACTTAATGTAAACCACAGTTTGTAGGTAAATCAAATTATACAGCCAAAGGTACAATGTAATTGTAATTCTGAGAAATGGTACAAATATAATAACAATAATAATAATGCATTAGTTTTATACAGCGCTTTTCTCAAGACTCAAAGATGATTTTCATTACATTATTCATTCACTCCACAGTCACACCCGGTGGTGGTAAGCTACGTGTGTAGCCAAGGCTGCTCTGAGGGCACACTGACAGAGGGGGTGGCTGCCAGTCTGCGCCTACAGCCCCTCCAACCACCACAACATTCATTCATTCATTCATAGGCAATGCGGGTTAAGTGTCTTGCCCAGGAACACAATGACAGCGTGTGCTTGGACGACCCTCTGGTTGAAGGGCGAGCACCTACCCACTGCACCACTGCCTCCGTGAGCGAAAATATAAAATATGAAATATGATCAAAACTGTGCATTTACCGTCTCCTTGGCAGTTCCACTTCACTGTCCACTTCTCCCTCTTCTTCCTCTGACGATACTCCACGTCTCTATAATAACCACAGATAACATTTATTACAATTCACTCATGATGAACTATTACAGCCTAATTTCTGATCAAACCTGTTGGATTAATGTGTATATAAATTACATTTATCTTACAATGTTATAATGTACTGAAGAATGTTGTTGTGTTACTAATTATGTGCTTTGAGAACTGTCTGCAGTTTTTGGGCTGTCTACATCCTAATCCAGCGAGATAACACTTACAAGCACATGGGTCTAACTGAAACCAGACATCGTACTCAACTGATAAAGTTTAATACCACTGTTGTATTGTTTATTGCTGTTGTTTATGACTTCCTTCCCCTTGAGAGCAACAGGGATTATGTAACTAGAGAATCCTTCAATAAATAGAGGCACGGGCAGACAGAAGTCAGGGAGCGCACGGAGTGAAGTGGACTCACGCGTTTGTGACTGAGCCTTGTCTCCGTCCGCCCTCCTCGCGAGTAAAGACACTAATCTCTCTTGTCTTTCTTCCTATGTTTAAGTTGGTGTTTAATTCCGACCCATCAAAACCTCTCACCTGACTGCGTGTGACTGCTGCCCTGTAAAGCAGTGCTGCGGGTGTGAGGCGTTGACTTCTGGGTGAGCGGGTTATCACGGTCCCTTCCTCTTTCTCATCACCATCAACAGGAACCCGCGTGCTCCCTAAAACACAAGTCCTCCCAGCAGCAGCCCCCCGGCCACAGGGCGAGTCTGGACTGCTAGAGAAAGGGATGGATGCTGCGTCTTCACTGGGCGTGTCACTGCGTGGAGGTGTCTCTACCAAGTCATCAGGCCCTACGCCCACATCTACCCCCTCCTCTCGCCCCTCAGTCCGACTCTCCTCCAGCCCTGAGGCGCTCTGGCTGCCTGCTCGGTCCAGCCCAGGTTTGCCTTGCCCCTTCCTCCTACACTCGGCTTCCAGAGTGGTTGATATAAGATCAGGACTAGAAGAGGACATCTTTTTTAGCAGTAGGTCATGTTGTTTGAGAGCTACACTGCGATCCAGGTGTTTGCTGCTGGGGACTGAGCAGGTAGCATTGACCATGGCTAAAGAAGAGGATAGTGTGGCCTTCAGCTGGGCTAAATCTCCACTACTGCCTTTGCCAGCCTTCCTGTAGCGAGGTTTTCCTCTACGCGATCTTCCAGGTGATGTTGAGCCCTTGTTTGGGATTGTAACCTGGGTCATAGATGAGTCCAATTTCGGGAGGATGACTTCAGACTTCAACAAATCTGGCCTGGATGGAAACAACAAAATAAATAAACATCAGAATCCAGTATTGTATATATTTTGATACAAGGTCTGGAAGTTTACGAAAATAATAATACAAAATATAAAGATTAATATTGACAACCTCCCCTGGCCTCTAGAGCAACATCAATACCGCTCTGAACAATAGTAGTCAAGATTTTAAGTTGTGTGGCAGCCCAAAGACACTCTGATGAAGACACAATGAATCACAATATTGAATTTTCTTACCTCTTGCTGTGTGATGGCAGTTTCTGAGGTACATTGCGTTTTTTCATAAGTTTTTCCATCGAGTTGGAGGATGCAGATTGTCTGAAACTATGGTTTTTGAAGCAGCCTGGGTACTTCTTGTCCAGCGACTGCTCCCTCCTGATGTCGAAAATATTATATCAAACCAATGCATTCAGAACATAGAACATATGACAAGTAATATCTTAGCATGTAAATTAGGTTTCTTGCTCTTATTTTGTTAAATTGAGAGATCCTACATTAAGAAAGGTCTCCCAAAGGCCACTGGTGGATATACAATAATATTATCTTCTTTTATCAATACTATACTTTCACTGCAATAGAGTTTCCTTACTTGAGCAACTCCTTCTCCTTGATTTCCAGCTGCAGCATGATGGCGTTCAGCTCCATGTACAAATTGTTGGCTCGCTCCAGTTTCCTCTCATAATGCTCTCGAATGTCAAGGGCATGTCTAAACAATGGAAATGAACAAAATAAATGTAAATTGCCAGCAGGAATTAAAGTGGATCCAAACTCCCTAAAAGGCTGCCGTAGTACAGTGTACACTGCCACTCAATGCCACAGCTATTGTAGATAATACTTAAGCTAGAAACCGTTGAGCAATGTCCTACAGTGCAATAGCAGCAGTACAGTATGTGACTAAATGATAGTAACAATAGTAACAATAGTAACATTATTATGATTTTGCGGAGGTGTTGAATCTTGTGATTGGTCCCCTTTATATTGTCCTTGACTGTCTACTCTGGTGTACGAATATGTGAGTGGATGCTTGTCATGAAGTGCTTTGAGTACCAATGTTGATGTATAAGTGCAGCCAAAGAGTCTTGTAAAGTGCCTGTTTTAAAGATGTAAAATAAGCAACATCAAATCACTGTCTGTGTGGGCTGTGTGTACTACTCTTGGTCAAAATGTATCCCACAAACTCTGATTGGATGTTGCTGTAGAAAAAAATGACTATACATCATAGCACATAGTCAGATAGTTATTTTCAAGGCTTTTTTTCCTCCAAACTACAGATTTAATGAAACAGATATTAAGACATACTGGTATAGAGATAACGTTGTAATACCTGAGTTCTTCTCTGCGGCGTTTGATCAGTTCCTCATCCATCCTGTGTAGACACGTTCCTTCTGATTTGATCTTCTCAAAATGGTCCCTCACCTCGTCTCGCCACTCTGCCTGCCAGGACATACACACAACACAGACACTTACAAAAGGCTAAAACACTAGATACCCCAAAATGCACTGTATACTATCAGGTTTGGATAGTAATATAACCATAGAACCAGTTAATATAAGTCTTATTTTCTGTCGATATGCTTAAAAGTGCTCCCTTAATTTACTATAGCTAGATTCTCATGATAATTAGAGGAAATTATTATATGGCGCCTTAGTGAAACCATATGATAACACAAATCAAAAGACGCAGGTGGTTGGTTTGTATTTTATGCGCCCCCCTTCCTACTTCTCCTTCCTGACCCTCTATCACAGGCTCACACAAACCAGGAAGTATTTGAATAACAAGCAGCGATCTGGAGTTGGCTTTTAATAGTTTGACCAAAAAAAAATCTGTGAAGCTGTGAATTTTGAATTAAAACATCAGCTCCCTCACACATAGTTCTCGTTCTTGATCGATAAATGATGTATCAACCAATCTGAGCTCCTGTCCGGTAGAAGTATGTGGTTGGTTAAAAAAAGTGACCCGGATTCTAAAACAGAAACTCTTATAATATATAGCCCACAGAGGGTCTCAAAGTACTTTTTTTTTTAAAGAAGTGAAAATATCAGGTACTGCAGCTTGAATGATAGATATACAAAAAACATTTAGCCGTCAGATGGTAATCAATACACAAAGACCCAAACTTGAACCGGCAACATTACACAAGCACACACAAAAAAATGCAGTGTGGGCATTTTCTTGCACACACATGACATCTGATACTTGTCATATCAAAGGACAAAGGCAGTCAAATCTGTATGCATGTGTATGTGCTGTGTGTGTGCATCTGTGAGTGATGGTCTTATTAAGCTAATGGACTGTGGGTGCACTCTTGTGTGTCTCCAGGCCCGTTTCTCCCCCTTGCTTTGCTTTCTGCTCGCCATTAGAGCAATCGATACACTCATCCACCGGCAAATACTCTAACGTCACAAGAATAATCCATTATGGGACAGTGGGGAAGAAGCTACAAAGGGTTCAAAATGGTATAAGGGTTTTCATCATTCATTTCTTTTTTTACAGTTTTGGTTCATGGGTGCCTAGCGCTTATCTGAGGAACTAAGGGTGAGCAATATGGTAAAAATATACTATCACAATTTTATTAAGCCAAGATCACAATTTTTTGTTTTATCACAATTTGTATATTTTGTCTTACACAGAGGACTACTGCCATCAGTGTCGTCATACAATATTTTTTACTTACTTACTATGTACTTCCAATTCAATGTTCATCATAATACTTAATCATAATTTTAGTTATTTGTTAAAGTAAAAATGAAGAGGAGAATATAAATTAATCCACCGTAGCATGATTCAACAATCTTAACTAGATATATGGCAATACAGTCTTTTATCAACCAATCACACACCCCTATAAGCAACTATGGGCCTTTGGCAGGGTAGATTCTGAACAATAGATCCAAACAAAGACATTTATTATCACATTCATTTACAAGGGGCAATTTATAGTGACCAAGTCTCCTAAAACATGCATGGAGGAAACCATTGTACTTGGAGTGAACCCACAAGGACACAAGAGGGATATACTGACTCCACTCAGAAAGATCCTGCCCGAGGATTGAACTCACAGCCATCTTACAGCTAGTCATTCTGCACCCCTGTCTACTATCAAATTATGTACTGGAGCTTGTATTGGTTTTTATTTTTTATTTTTTTACACCTGAGCTTTAGTAAATGTATTCCTCATGGTGCATGGCTGAGTAAACTCACTACATTTCCTCCACATCAATACTTTTTATGTGTCCTTCAGCTGCGCGGTGAAGAGGTCTGTTTTGTCTTTTCTACCCCACCCCCATCCAATTAAAGCGAGACATGCACACACCCTGCTTCCCCATCACACCAACCTTTCCAATCAAACTCTGGTATGATGGAGGTCGAAATGGTGCTCCCTTTGACCAGAAATCATTGTTTCATTTTGACAGATTCTGGTAAGGCAGAGAAAGTGTGCAGTAATATGTGATTGATAGAGAGCTCCCAAGAGGTCCAGGTGCACAGTGCAGCCATGTAGTCTTAGGGTGCCTGTAGGGGCTGTTGATGGGAAGGTTTTCTCTATCAAAATGCATACAGCCAATTTGTAACCTGTGCTATTTATTTATTTATGTATGTATGTATGTATTTATTTATTTGTTTATTTATTTATTTAACCAGGTAAGCCAACTGAGAAACAATTATCATTCATTTGGCGACCTGGTAAATATCAGTACGAGTTTTGGCCAGTCAATCCATCCAAGTGAATTATATTTTCCCTCCAGCTACTCCACACATTTCTGTTTTACTTGGAGAAAATAAAGGCATACATCACACACACCCTGCCATAACGTTGAATTATGTCAATGCAATCCCAAAACTGCAATTTCATACTATAATACCAGTTTCCAACTAACCCCTAACATAAGACAAAGGAATAGAATCTTTACCTGTGACTCAAAGTAAGTTTCTTGCGGGGTGGACAATATGTCTGCGGATGCAATATCCAGATGCAGAAGAATCTGACGAAATGACGGCCTGTTTCTTGGTTTGCAATTCCTGTAAACAGATGGAGAATATTAGCCATATACATATACACATGACATATACATTCTTATAACTGCAATAGAAAATATTAGCACACTCACATATTTATGGGCTTAATATGGGCTATATGTGCCAAAACATAATATCTAAAAATTAAGCAACATATCCTGTGAAATGTATCAATTTGGCCACACATATGTAAAACTGAATGATACATTTATTTAATGCTAAAAGTTTCAAATCAATAACTGAATGAGTTGAGAAGGGTGCTGACCCACTTAAAAAATAAATGTTATCCACTAGTACTCAAATTTAAAACCCGATTTCCATTTACTACTTTTTCTTCTCCCCTTCCCATCTGCTCACCAGCATTGCCTCAGAAGGAGCTTAAAGCTGTCGGGGCAGCTATCAGGTACAGGCAGCTGCAGGCTATTGTTGCCCACCCCCCAGATGATGGCTGAGGAGTCAACATCTTTATAGGGCACCTCTCCAGTCAGCATCTCCCACAGAACCACGCCGAATGACCTGTAGAAACAAGTAAAACATTTCAGTGATATAAGCAAGCAAGAAACTAAATGTATTGCAACAGAAAACTGACTGACTTTTACAAAACATTCTCTAATAAATAAGAAATTGTGAAATAAAGTTTTCAGATTGCGTTTTTGCATTTAGTCATTGTGTTTATAAAATTGGTGATTTGCATTTCTGTTTCGTAGGGAATCATAAGATCACACCCATGGGAGGTTAACCAAGGAAAATGTTGTTGGTGGGTCCCTGGTTACTATGGCTACCATGTACAGTATCCAAGGTGACAACTTCACAGCATCACACGCAGTGCTGAGGGGGCGTGCCAAGTTATGTTTATGTACATATTTTTAGAGCCACTCCATCTTGTATGGATTATATCCACCAACATGCATCTGCACACTGTCACCAACATGCATCTGCACACTGTGTACAATATACTAACGAAAAGATTAGCCTATGTTTAATTAAATAATTAATATGTTTGCCTTTGTATGTGGGGTTTTAAACCCAGTATGCTGTATAATAGACAACATAAAAAAAAAATTTTTTAAACAAGCATGGAACTGGAAAGTCTCGTTGATGAGAAACGGTAACTAAAGGTAAATAAATGGAGATCAGTAGCTATACTGTATGTATATGTGTGTAAGTGTTGATTTAGTTCACACAGTAATTACATACAAAGTGACAATCTTTCAACACATTATGTTTGACATTGTGTAAATCTGACCATTATTAAAAGATTACCATAAATGCTGCATTAAAAGCCTCCCCTGCATTTTGCATTTGCTTTCTTTTTACATCAAAGCTTTAATCCTATTTTCACTTTTCAGCTAATGCACTACTGGCCCTAGGCCAAACCATCCACAGGCTTGGAAGGTTATTCCAGCCCCACTTGAGCACTGCAGCATCTGGCAAATCAATTATTAAATTAGCCAGTGTTCCTTTCAGGACATGGAGGAAGAGTGATGATGAAGGCTATAGGGGGAGATATGGGGGGTAGAGGTATAGTGGGGGGCATAGGACATCCCATCTGATACGCCAATGTCCTATAGAATGTCATGTAATGAGATATTGTACAATACTGTATAGATTTTCTGGATATACAATCCTGCTCTCTATACTGTAGTAGGCTGTGACTAATGAAATTCTAGTTAAGGACAGCTGAAAAATGTTTAGATTACAAAACTAATAACCAACATCACAAACATAATAATTATTATTTTATATGTTGTGTTATTGAACAACATTTTTACACAATGTACAGATGAATGTACTCACATAACTCATGTTAGTGATTATAATAAACTGTTTGTAGGTGCACTTACCATATATCCACTTTCTCAGAGACTGGTTCATTGCGTATGACCTCAGGAGCCATCCAGGCCACCGTACCAGCAAACGACATCTTGGTGCTTTTGTCACTGAGCTCTTTAGATGTGCCAAAATCACAAATCTTCACTGCATCGTCATAGGTAATCAACATACTGCAAAACACACGCACATACACAATTTCTCAAACAATAAATTAACTAAACAAATGAAAGCATATTGCTGTAGCCTTATATATCTAATTCAAAGTTGGTTTCATTCTTCACTACAATTTCACCAGCAGTAGAAGTTGTGTCACTCACTTTGGTGACTTGAGGTCTCTGTGGATGATTTTGTGGAGGTGAAGATAGTTCATGCCACCTGCGATGCCCATGGCCCAGTCCATGAGCAGTGATGGGGTGATTTTCCGTCCTGCTCTTAACACCTCGTACAGCTGCCCTTGTGCACAGTACTCCATAATGATGCAATAACATGGTGCCTGGGTACAAATGCCTCTGAGGATGGAGAATTGTATCATTAGAACACAAAATACCTTTTAAATAAAGCTTGAAGGAACAACAATGATTGAACTAACTTGAAAGTGATGATGTTGGGGTGTTTGAGCTTGCGAAGGTGTTTGATATCTGTCTCTTTGATGTTCCTCACTTTCTTGACAGCCACTTCTTGTCCATGAAGTTTGCCTAAAAACACAGCACCCTGGGCTCCACTGCCTACCCACTGAAGATCTGAAATCTCCTCAAAAGGGACCTCCCAGCACTCTGCAAATAGAAAACATGAGGACAAAATTGTTTAATGATTAAGTTGCACGTCTGTGGCTGATGCATGACCGTTTGAATTTGCCACTGACCAATTTTACGCTAATTGACTAAGATTTGATCAAAATACTATAAATACTTAGTTAATTAAATAAAAAATGTTTTTTTAATTAAAACACAAAAAATACTGTATAACGTATATAAGTGAGGAGAGAGCAATCTCCTCAGTTATCTGGATGCCTCTATCTGCTCTATCTCTATGCTCTATCTTAATTGTTTCTCTTTCTGGGAGGCCCTCTGAGGCAACATTGTTGTGATATAGGGTTATACAAATAAAATTGAAATGAATTACACAGCTTTATTTTTTATTATACAGATTAGACATGTGTTTATAGAAAGACGGAAATTGGTTAAACTTGACAAATATTGTTTCCAACTGGTGGTTAAAGAAGAGGCCATTTTGAAACGACAGCTTACCCTAATCAGCCAGACCCATTCACTTTCACAATAAACTGGGTCTCTTAGGCACTTCTTACTCAAACCTATTTTAAAATAATTCATAACAAATCTTACAATCTAAAATGTGGTGTGATATTCTGTAAAGAGCTGAAAAAAGTAATGGTGGTTTCCAAAATCAGTTTGGTGATCATATTTTAATACTTCAAGTGTAGCTGAAAATCCATATTGAATTATTTGTAGTATTGGCAAAAGTAATATCTTAGAACAAATATCAATTTTATTACAAAGATGAACGTTTTTTCAAAGATTATGCGACCTCTACAGGAAGCACAGTTTTATAAGCTCATATCTAAAGAAAGCCTCATTCATGCAGTGGTTTGCCACCTTTTGAAGTGATATCTTGTTCATTACTTGAACCTAACCTCAACCTAAGCCCTCAGGAAGTACAGGCACAGACCACTGTAATCTCTTGTGGTTAATTCTCCCTCAGCCTCCTAAATCCTGCTTAGTGCCTTTGTGGGGGTGACGCAAAACAGGGGTCCCGTGCTGAAGAGGGTTCAGGGGGCAGATATGGGATTTGAGAGCCTATGTAGCGACTGTACCGGGTGTAGCCAATAGGAATACGGAGAGGATTGTGATGATAGCTGCAAGGGAGGTACTGTGTGTAAAGAAAAAATGCTTGGGGGGGATTCCCAAAGGAGCAAAGGGGGTCCATGTGTCCGAAGACAGACTGTTAATAAAGAGAAAATATACAGCTGCTATAGCACTGCTGTTCTTCACCCCAGGATAGAAGAAGGCACCACATTTATCACATTAATAAGGACAGTATAAATTATTAATATCTAGTGATTGATGGTAGGCCAGCACTATATACTGCAAATGTGTGGCAAAAAAGTGCATGTGTTTTACTGTAATAATGCCAGTGTTTGTATTGATTAAAAAAAAGTAGTTTACTGTGTAAGACAAAAAATACAAAAGTCAAAAATAACATTATAACAAGTAAAATTGTGATAAAATCTTAATCTGAATAAAATCCTGATATTATATTATATTTTACAATATCACCCACCCCTATGCACAGCCCTAATTGATGGTGAACTCTTATTTTTTACCAAACCCTTCAAGTATCCTACTAGATACAATCAGGCACAAAATGAGACATGGCACATGAATCAATACGTCGGTTTGTGACAGTTTTGCAGCCACTGTGCTTTTATGTCCCCTTCAATCAACGCCTCAAAAAGAGGCATTGTGATATGAAAAGGTGCCAATCACGAGGCAGTAGCCTTTTATAATCTCTTTTTACAATATCCATTTTCTGCCGATCGTGTGTCCTTGTGGTGCAGATGGGCTGGCAATGATAAGGGCTCGGGATAAAAAGGGGACAATGAGATGGAGGCAGGCGGGGAGTGGACGGACAGGGGACGTGGAAGTCAAGCTACAAAACATCACACGGTTAGAAAGCCCAGGAAGGATAGAAGCTAAAACTCTCACCTTTATAGCTTATGCACTATTTGTTCTTGTGTTATGCATTCCTGTCACGACAAAATACTGTTTCTATAATTGGTAATGGAAAACTATGTGAGATTGTGTGTGCGCGTGTGTCAGGTTTGCAGTTAATAGAGATGAGAGGGTCAGAACGTGGCCATGCATAATTCATGAACCAGATTTGGCAGGGGGAGTCCCTCGGGAGCCCGGTGCTATTGTAGTGGCTGCAGACATAAACAACACAGCGTCACAGGGAGCTAGCTTCATTGCGGGGGTGGCGGTAGTTGGAAGGGGAGTGGGTAAAAAGAAGGGGCGGGGGTAAATATCAGGGGAGCGCATACCCTTTTTCAGCTTTGATAGAGTCTCACTGGCTGCATTTATTTCACGGGAAGGGTTTGTTTACAGCGTTCTTCATCAACTGTTTAATGTAATTAAGTTGAGCCATATCTTCATGTAATTAGCATAACAAAGCTTAGTGTAAGTTTAGAATTAGGCTTACTAGCACACGGTTCCTAAATCTAATGAGTCAAACTGGTTCTGTTGAACTTGCTATTGTGTTGTAGTTATATATATAAATATATATTTTATATTGTTATTCATTCATTTAATTTTTATATTCTGAAATAAATGTCTTATAGCAGCATGTTGATGATAGGCCTATAGGACCAAAAGATGGAAGCTATTTTTATGACGCATCTAATATCTAACATTAGTTGAAATGAGTTTAGATAACTCAACAGTAGTTTGCTTGTTTGTTGATTTAACTTAATAAACAATAGTCAAAATAAAAGTAAACAGTGTCATCAATTTAACAATTTGGATATGAAAAGTATTAGCTTCTGGAAATGATTGAAGTACAATAAAATGTTCCAGCTGATACAGGTGAAAATGAACAGTACTGTTCATTGTAAATAGTCCTATTGAAGAAAAACATTTGATTTGTTTAAAAGTGTAAAACCATTTCAAGGCAGTTTCTATTATATATTTTCTATATCAAAGACTTTTTTTACTTACCATCCAGGCCATGTTTGTGTTCAGTGGAGTAAGCTTTGCCGATCATAGTCCAAACTGGCCGTAGACACCCAAAGAGCCCCTCCAGGAAGCCCCCACTGCCTCCGGTTGACTGGCACTGTAGCCTGGCCTCATCGTACTCATGTGCCCTGACCACGGTACTGTCCCCTCCCTCTGTCCTCCCCGGGCTGCCCTCATGGTCGTGGAGTTTTAGGACACTGTTAGCAAAGTGCTCCTGTTGTTCTTCACCCGGAGACTGATTATGTCCAACATTATGCACTTCGCATCCTCCCGTTTCAACTGCACTTCCCGTGTCTATGGACAGGACATTGCGAAGCACACACTGAGTTGGGGTAAGGTCCATTTCCGGGGTGCATGGTGTCTCTGCGTCGAGCCTGCGAAAAGATGGTGGGTCCGAGAGAGGTGTGTTGAAGCCAGACAGAGACGGGGAAGGGGCACGCTGTTCGTGAAGGAGCGCCATGACACACTGGGCTCATCCAATCAGCAACAAAACTGAGGGACAGAGAGACGGGGAAAGGACATGGTTACAGTCAAATCTAATTTCAGATGATCTGTATTCCACCGGGAGCTTCAATGCAATAAACGATGGAATCAATAATTTAAGGCATCTCGCACCTCTTAAAGTTGGAATAGGAGATGTTTCTTCATCATTTTTTGCTATACTTCATGAAAATGTGATTACTGTCGCTTTAAGATAAGGTTACCAAAAACTACATGCACTAATATATTATCTGTGAAAGCCGTGGGGCTTGAAAAACATCCGGCAATCATTTACGCTGTCATCGCGTGTTTTATTGGCCCAATTGACGATCTATCATTTAATCATTCATTCGCTACGTGCCTTGTGTTTGAGGAATACCCTCTGTCTGAGCTGAGCTGGGCTAGCGCCGGTGCTAGCTAGTTGTACAATAGCTGAGGGGAAATCTGAAGTGACTATCTGCAAAAGAATGACTGTTTTCAAATTGTCTGTGAAGAGGAGAATAAAACTAAACTTTTTCAACAGGAATTTTCAACAGGATAAGCGTTGGAGGCACAGTAAAAGCTGTTTGCCTGGTTTCTGCTCTACAGGTAACTTTTAGACTAATCATTTTGTTGTGATAATTCATTTTCAACTGCTGGATATCATCTGATGTTCTGTCACTATACTTGTTAGGCAAACAACTGCTATAAAAGAGGGCTGTTTGCTAATGCTACAGGTTGCTGTTGTGATTCCGGTGATATCCCCTGGGCCAGAAGCGGACATTTTACATAAACAAGGTTGTTCTACTGTTGAGTGCTTGTGGCCTCCAAACTAACGCGATGCTAGCGGCATTTCCTGAGTGTTCTTATTATGCAAATTGAACAATTATAATGGAAGTAGAGTTGAGTGACTATTAGGGCTTCATCATGTTCAAGGCTGCTCTGTTGTCGAGTATGACATTGTAAGTACAGTACATAGGTCTGTGCAGTTGGTTTTTAGCCTTAGCTTCCATGCACCGTTCGGGGGCGTCTCCTCTCAGAGTGATGACCGGAGTAGGCTCGAGTGACTCAGGAGTTGTTTTTACAGTATTTATTACTTAGTGTGTCCATGTGTTTTTTTTTTTTTTTAACTAAACCTAAATTGCCACAATAATGTTCTATTCCGCCTTTAAGGTTGATTATTTAAGTATATTATGAGAACAAATTGTAGTATTGATAGTAATTTGATCATCTAAATAAGTGAGGGTGTTTTCGGTGAGGCAAGGTTTCACCAAAATGACTTGCATAACCACAAACAGTACACAGGCTATCTACTCAAGTGTAGTCGTACGGTACTGTCAATGAGGCTTGTCCGTTTGCAAGTGGTTGATGGTTGACAATGAACTACAGCACAGAAATCAATCTGCACAGCCATGAACGCCAGGGTAAATCTATGCCCGGCATTGCTTAATTCTAGAAGCATACCCGCTTCCAGGCAAAGGTACAAATGCATCGTTGTTTGGCATAATTCTTTTGAAGCGATGCATATTCCCTGTTGTGTGGTACAAGCTACTTGAAGCAACACAGCCTGGACTTAATGGAATAACACTTTTCAAAGATGTCACAGCGGCAGCTCGCATCACTGAGCTCTGAGAATTGATAGAATGTGAAAAGCATAGATACAGTTTTCTCTTTCAGATTACTACATAAGACTTCACACAATACTAATTTCACTAAGAGCAACATTTGTAGTAACTGTTAACCACAAAACATGGACCAGGTGGAAATGCAGTAAAAGATCCAGATCCAGTGTAAAAGCTTTAACTATTACTAAAAGACTCATTCTAAATCATTCTATAAAAATACGGGAAGATGTCAAATCTTTTTCAAATAGAGGACTTTTGGCTCGAGCTGTTGTGCACATAGAACAAAATATATATCTATGTAATCAAAGCTGTTCTTTGACATTTGCCAATTTTCATTATACAATCCAGTTTGACACAGCCAATGCAGGCTTTAACAGAAATAATGGGTGATATAAAAAGCTGATCTAAAACCAGGGGGGATTCATTAGCTTCACTGCTATAACCATGCCGTATTTCAAAATGCGCATTATCATTCAGAGCCTTGGGAGAAATCAAAGCACTGTGACACATCTGTTGTCTCCAAGTAATCGTTCATCATTCACATCCCACCGATTCTGTCTTTTTCCAGAGCATCTCGGCTTCGCACTATTTGAAGGAGGTATCAGCTGTGAGAGCTGGCTGTGCTTGGTTCCAGGCCACTGCATTGTGGATGTAGGTGGCGAAGGAGGGCGCATCCATCAATTCATTTGTTTTATTACAGAGAAAACCGTGTAGGGCAGGCTACAATAAAGAAACACCACAAAATACTGTAAAGTTATAGTTAAACGAGGCGTGGGTGCAGTTATCATGCAGTTACAAAATAGCGTATCCTACCTTAGTGCTGACAGTCCATTTCAGGCGATGGGAACTAATCAAACTGGACGACAGGCTAAACGCTGGCGCGGTCTTGTCGTTTTTACATCCAAATATATTTCCGCTGCTCACTGCTGCGTAACCAACAACTGTAAACACGGCTATCTACTTTTCGATTTAGCTTGTCGAGCTACAACACCGCCCTGTTTTTCATTCTCCTCTGACAACGCGATGTGCGCACGCTCTCGCATTTATACGGCTATCTCACCTATAGTAAACAGCGCCGGAGAGGAGAGCGGTGATGCAGAAACGGGAGGGATGCAGCATGTGGCCCGGTCCAATCAGCGCGCGTATTCTCCGTGACGCGCCGGGTCTGAAGAGAGACGGAACAAGCTTGCAGGTAAGAAGTGCTTGGACAGTGGAGCTACTTTTACGCGCGGGAGGGGGGTCAGTCGGTATGCGCGGGACTCGAAATGATGTCATTCCTCCGGCATGTAGTATTTGACAGGACAGCGCCGAGTAAATCCCCTCAAAACCTATTAACGACCTCTGTATATAGAGTGTAATTGCTGCGACTATCCCGTCTGTCACACGCACCAGGTCCCTTTTTATACAATCGTCTTCCATCTCCACTGACCCATTTCTGTGAGAGTTGTAGTGGGACAGCGCACAAGAGCTAAATGGGACTTTCCTCAGGCGTAACTTAGTTCCCAATGCGACTAAGAACTATTAACCTGAATCAATTAAAATATCACACTTCTGAAAATCTGTCATAACAATTTGGTAAGAATATAGACTACTACTGAGTTTTACACATGCTTCTCCAACACCAGAAGACTATAATAGTACACTTTTGAAAATCCCAACAGAAGGTCATAACAGTTTTGTAAGAATAGACCCTATACAACATGGAGGCATGCTTAAAAATACCAGCATAATTTAAAGTCAATCCTATGATGGTTTAAAATATGAACGCCAACTGGCACATCGTGGAAGGAGTGTGAACGAGGAAGGTTTTTGCCAAGAGTCTTGTGAATTTGGGGAGCAGCTGAGCCTTATATTTACAAAAGGAGTGTGAATGATTGCAGCTACATGACCCTTTTCTGAGTGCCAAATCTAAATCCAGTCTTTATCTCCCAGATTATCTGCCATGTTGGATTTAAACCCTTAACAATGACCTCATCCTGCTAACAGAGCACCACTGACAACTGTAGGTACACAAGGCAACGCAGCCTGGCCTGTGTTTTTGAACTTCTGTTCCAGTTTTTATGTTATTCAGTAAGTGTCAATCTGTATGTAGGACTGTATAGTAAACACTGTAAATGTAAATAATCTTGTCAAAATGTTTTTTTTATGATTTTCGCCCATGCATATTTTCTATTTTCTATTATTTATTAAGTAACTGGAACATCAATATACAGTTATTTTCTTTTAAACTATCATTAATTGTATAAATATGATATTGTTATTGTCAGGCCTATGTAAAAACAATGGCATTTTGAGCCCAAGTGTAAATAGCTGCAGTATAATTATGACTGTCTGAAGTATAGGACAAAATCTGGCTCCAAGGTCAGACTGTCTAGATTTGTTGACACACAAAATTGATAGTTTTGTGGTGTGTTTAGTTCAGCCAGTCAGTTCAGGAAAAAAGAGGATAAAGTCCAACCACAAACTTTTGCCATAGGCTATTAGAGGACCGCAGTCACAGGCATGAATCCACTATTGGACTTTAGACTATCTAAAGTGAAGTCATTAGATTCACTGCAATTCACATGTTCGCCCGTCCCACTCCGTCTTGGGGGAGTGGATATTGTTTCAGATGCCTGGCTCCCAATGGCTAGCTGGCCACCTCTGTATTCGTGTTCTCATCTGGATCCCCCCACCCCCAACCAAACCTGCTGCATCTCCTCATTCATCTGGATGCCCACAACTACTATCTTCTCATTCACTTGGTTGTCCCCCTAAACCTGCTGCATCCAGACACACATATTGAGCTCTCTCAGCACAAGGACCTCATCCATCAGTCCTGGACACATCTACAGCCTGTCCCTCTATCATGTGGTTCTCCCTAAGGTTTCTCTTTTTCCCATAAATGCATGATGGAGGGTCTAAGGACAGGG
>JAVQKC010168150.1:0-26155 GCA_036025475.1 Philypnodon macrostomus
GAAACAATAACACAATGATATAGAAACGATAACATAATGATATAGAAATGATAACACAATGATATAGAAATGATAACACAATGATATAGAAATGATAACACAATGATATAGAAACGATAACACAATGATATAGAAATGATAACACAATGATATAGAAACAATAACAATGATATAGAAACAATAACACAATGATATAGAAAGATAACACAATGATATAGAAACAATAACACAATGATATAGAAACAATAACACAATGATATAGAAACAATAACACAATGATATAGAAACATGATAAAATGAAATACATTCATGCATTTCATTTAGTTCAGTCCAACCTGATCTCCATTCTGTGGCCCTTTAATTGGGTCAGTGCTCATTATGAAACATATTATATGGTTAGTTTCTATGCTACAGATAAAAGTGCTAATTATCCTATTGTGATTATATTTGATTAAGTCCTTTTCTCTACCCCCCTCTGAAATCACACAATCTCATTCGAGAGCTAATTTCCTACTTCAAACGCTCATTAAGCCAATCAGAGCACCTGCTGTAGCCATGACCCACACACACAGGCATACATAGACACTGATACACTAGGTCGAGAACCACTGAAATAATCATTTCTGCGTGTTCCATGTATTTCAAATTGTGGACTTAAGTATCTTATTTATTTGATCAATTTATTTATTTCTAATATCAATAACTCTCCCTTTGTTGAGCAGTCTCCCAGTCTTGTAATTCATTTTCCAGTATCTTAATTTTGCTCTACATTGCTCGATTAAGATTTGATGCAAAAGAAATAGAATGGAATGAATCCCTTTATTGCTGCCCTGGGATCTGTAACTGTATGGACTTTCTCACTGAGAAATACCCCTATTTGCTTAATAAAATGCAGGTATTAATTCACCACCTACTTTATTTATTATTATTATTATTTATTCGATAACTAGATGAGACCACTTATTATACTGTACCTGATGAGTAACCTGTTTACATACAGTTGCATAAAACTGATTGAATGTTTACATCACTATCATCTTACATTTGTTTACTGCTGACATAACAGCTAATGTAGCACATATATGTACATAGTCTTTAGCATTTTACATTATATATATATATATATATATTGTTGGCATCCAGTCCGGGCAGCAAAGTTAGAATTTCATTGTGCAGGGAAACATGTTTCCTACTGTGCATATGACAATAAACACGTTGAATCTTGAATCTTGAATCTTATGATCCGACTTAATTAATGATTAATTTGTGAAAATAAAGATGCTGTGGCCAGCAAGTGACCTGAGCAGGTAAACAGACTATATTCCTTAAAAACACTGAACAGCTACAAGTGAACTTAGCTTTATGGGACAGGAGAAACTTAGTAAGAGACACAGAGCAGCCACAACTGAACAGATCCCGGCCCATTTAGGCACATCCAGGTGAGAGCTGGGACAGTCCTGGTGGCAGGTGTAACAAGACATCGCCTACACAGGCTCACCACACCTTTATTACTGTTTTTGGACTAACTTCGAATCAAGATAGCTTTTATACTGCTTTACAAACTGAAGCACGCACTCACTAATGGCCCTGCGCCCCTGGTTGAATTTGGATACCTAAGAGTGTATTTGTTTCCAATAACCTTTTGGTGGTGGTAAGGGTAAAAATTACTTGTGGTAAAAGTGTATCCATTTTAAAAATTCATGCTTGAAGTAATTTTGGTAAAAAAAGACCATCGACTGAGATCTGCTTGGATTTTTTCATAGATTCCTGGGAAATTTTATAAAATTGGATATATTTCCACTCCCAGATATCTAAATTGTTTAACTACCAGAATATTATGAGGTAAACATGATCTCTTCATTTAAAGGAAATAGTTCTGATTTGTTCCAATTAATTTTGTATCCTGATAGAGAGCTGCCTCAAAATTGTCCAAAAAGGTTTACCTAAATATAAAAGTATATTGAATGGGAGGTATTTTGAAAAGTAATAGGAACAATGTGTTGATGTTGACGAATTTTCTGTGCCAGCTGATCCAGATATAACTGGATTAAATTAATAATTTATTTACTGAATTGAAAATGCTCCAAAACCTCCCATAAGTATTGCCATTCTAGCCTATCAAAGGCTTTCTCCGTGTCTAGACTCAGCACGGCACATGGTGAAGGTATATCTTTAGCCGAGTAAATAACAGAGACGTCTGCGTACATTATCTGAAGCAAACCGATTTTCCATAAATCCTCTGATCACTGTGTATTCATTTGGAAATAGGGGGCTCTAGAAACATATTTATTGTTAATAAGGATAGTATTATTTTATATGATCTCATCATCACCATAGGGCATGTCATGTGTGTGTCCCAGTTACTTGTATGCTAATTTAAATGTGAACGTTTCCAGTTAATTTGCCCTGACTGACCAATCAGAGAGCTTTATGTTCATAATGTTCTTTTTCATCAATCCAAAAGCTCTCTGCAGGTTTTAGAGACATAAAAAGCTCTTCGAGTTAATTCAGGTTTATTCTAGTCTTTGAGGAAACACTCAAACATTGGTTGTGAGCTACAGACTGAAAAACATCCCTCCTGTGTCGACAGAGGAGGGAATCTCAGGTAGCAGGAAGCCTCCATACTTCTTGAGAACCAGGTGTGATGCAAACAAGTTTCAGGTGTGGGACAATTGATGTATTATTCATAATCCTGCACATAATACCATTAAAGCACCTTGTACTAAACTTCAATGCGTCACAATGGTGTAGGAAAAATGGGGTCAAGTGCACTTCCATTCATGCACAGGTGAACTCTTGAACTAACTATAAATTACACTGAATACATTTTGAGCATGAAAGGAACAGACTAAGCCGTAAATATGAAAAATATGATTATTAAAAAGATGAAGAAGAAGTAGAAGTTTGAATTTGATGTTTTATTTTGTATCTCATCAGTTGCATTATATTAAATATACATCTATGCTGTCTTGGTTGTGGATAGTGGCTGTCCCTTACATGAAAAAAACAGCAAATTGGAGATATGTGATCTTGACTTGACACGGGCAATATGCACTTTTCACAGCAGTCTGCCCCCCACACAGAGCCACATAAATAAACTGCAAAATCCCAGCCTTTGTCGAATCTTCCTGTGATGAGTGGCAGATCGCTCCGAACACGACTCCATCTTGGCGTCGCCGCGGGAACAGTGGGACCTGTACGCAGGGCTGTGATAGGCCCAGTGGGGAGGAGATTGCTCTGTCTCTGATTGGATGATTAGGGGCTGCGGGGAGCTCAAATCAGCCGTTTTCAGGAAGAGGGTGGTTTGGTTAAGTGGATTGGTGCTGTGTGTGCCCTTTGTGTGTGTGCGCTTTGTAAAAATTCTATTTTTGTCTAAATGTGTGTCACTGTGTAGGCCCGGGACAGGTCAGGGTAGAAGAACAAAAAGTGGACAAGAGGTTCCTAATAGACATATATATATATAAGATTTTTTCAGAGTGGGCAATTTCATAACATGTAAAAAATGTTTTAATTGGATTTAAACAATATTTTTGGCTTAATTTTACACTTTAATAATATATACAGTATCTTCCCCACAGTGCCATGTTACATTCAAGTTTTATGCAGAGCCAAGTAGTTGTTAATAGTGCATTTTTTGTATTCGTTGGGTTTTTTACTGAAAGCTGAATTTCCTGTTATTTCAAGAACATTTACTACATTTAAGAACTGCATGTGCTCCACTCCTTTTGTATGCTTGTGCTTGCTCTGGTGAAATATTTATATAGAAAGTTTTCATACCAGATCGTAGACAGATAACCATGAATTTGAAATATTAAAAGGTGTATTCTGTAAGTTTCCTACATTTTTTTATTTTTTTTTGTCATAATTATTATTTTAAATTTGTCCCTCCCCTGGCCTCTACAGCAACATCGAATCAGAGTTTGTGGGCTACCACTTTGTCCAATAGTAGGCTGCTATAGTTTACTTAAGTCCCTCCCCTGGCCTCTACAGACTATAGATAAACTACTTTACATCATAGAACAGAGTTAAAGTGAAGGACCTTTCATTCTCCCCAAGAACTCAGCTGCCAAATTCCACATAGGGCCTGCCCCCACTACAAGCAGTAATAATTATTATTTTAATGGTGGAATTACCACTATACAGTGTCAGCTTCAGATATAGCTTGTTGCTAGAGTGGTTAACAGTTAACCTTTCCAGTGTTTAATATAATGCTTAGCTTGAGTTGGTGTCTTTGGTCACACTTTGTTTTACATAGCCCTTAACTACATTGTATCTACTTCATTAAGTACAATGTAATACACTGTGTAACAGACTGCAATAACATGTAACTACATTGTACAAACAGAATGGTGGGGGTTAGGGTTGGGGTTGAGGTTAAGGTTAGGTACAGGTCTTTTTATGTGAACTGCGAGACACTGCAGTGATGTACACAGAGTACTCTCTCACTGACTCGGCAACAGCACTGCTCATGTGCTCGTGGAGTATACATCACCTTTAGGAATCAATTTCAAGCACTTTCTTTTTTTGTTTTCAATATTTTGTTATTTGAGGAAACTATACCTTTAATCAACCAGCCAATATTTCAAAATGTGTATCTTTTTCCATACAACCCCATACTGACTCATACTGGAGCACCTACATAAAATATATAGTCTGAAATATGAACAAAAGGTACAGTGATTACAGGTGTCTGAAAGAAAGCAGCAGTCACTGGAGTCAGCAGGGTCTCCATGGTGACGGCAGTACTTTGTATGTGTGTATGTGTGTGTGTGTGTGTGTGTGTATGTGTGTGAGTGTGTGTAGTTGTGTGTCTATTTCTCTGTGTGTGGCTCAATAATCTGTCCCTCTCTCCCTCATCCCTGCTCCATGATGTGAAATGTGATTTGGGAGACTTGCATGTATTTTGCACTTGCTGGGCGCCTGTTGCTGTGCACTCCCAGTTCCTGTTAGGTTTCTGCAGCTGGTGTCAGCACGAAATCGGCAGGTTTGCTCTGATCCATCAACATGTGTGAATGGCTTTTATACTAATTCAGTCCAGTGAATGTAAGGAAAAGAATGTGCTTCATAGTGAGTAAAGTTATATAGGCAGACATACAGTGCACACTAGTGGTTCTCAACCGATCTGGCTTTTTTTTTTTACTGTGTCACACTTTTTCTGTTTATAACAACCTTTAGGCACACAAAACTACAACAATACATGTAAAAGAATCATGTATGTGTCACTGTACATAGCCTCTGGTCTTTATTTGACCTGTTCTGTTTCTGCCTCCATCGAACCCTGTCCTCTGCATCCTTATCTCTCACACCAACTAACTTCATGTCTTCTTTCACAACATCCAGGATTCTTCCATTTGGTCTTCCTCTAGGCCTTCTACTACTACGTCTTCTACCGTATATTCACTATTCCTCCACTCTTCCTCCATACATGTCCAAACCATCTCCATCTGGACACATTTGACTTTATCTCAAAACGTCTAACATGAACTGTCCCTCTGTTGGCAACAATTCCTGATCCGATCAATCCCTGTCATGCCAAAATCCTCTGCAATGAATGATGAAATACTCTACAGGTGGCCCACTTTTAGCTCCCAACCCACTACTTGGGAACCACTGTGATCGACACATCATTTGTGTGTACATTTTTAGAGGTTACTTGTTGGTATCATGACTAAAGCCTGCTTTCAAGCCGGTGGTCTGGAATCAACAAGTTTCTTCCAAACTTAAACTCAGTAAGTGGGTTTTAGTCTAAAGAGTATGAAAAGTGTGTTCTGATACTAAAAAAAAGGTGATATAATGCAGTGGAGTTATACTATAATATACTACAGACATAATACATAATACTACAGACCCATAAGCTGCTATCATTGAATCCCCCATTGTATCAAAATGCTGTATAAAAGTCCAAATACTTTCTTTCTGATTATATTTGATTAAGTCATTCTCTTCACACCCTCAGAAATCCCATTATCTCATTGTGGGAGTAATTTCCTACTTCAAGAGCTAATTAAGCCAATCAGAGCACAAAGGACCGGCTCTTGCTATGACCCAGCGTGCACGACTTTTAATAATCTAAAATGGCGACCAAAGTTTTCATTTTCTTGTCTTTCATTTTCTGTACTGTGCTTTGTATTGTAGAGGTCTAACAGTCCGCCGTCCGGCAGTAGGTTTGTGCTCGACTCTGAAACCTTGATTACGATGAAATGTTGTCGTGTAATAGAGGGCAAATTCAAGACTGCTTTTGGTTTGCAGTGACCAAAATAGAAATCACAATAATAAGAGTTTCTCAGCACTGGCAAACGAAGTAGAAAGGTCATGGATGTGGTATGGCTGCCACCAGTGTGTGATAGTGTGAGGATATTGGACCAGTTGCTAAGCAGTTGACTAAACAATGTAATTCTTTTGTTATGTTAATATTAAACATGGCCCAGACAAGCTTTTGTACACGGTTATCTTTTCTGGAGAACTTTCAATGAGTAGATAAAACAAAACAAAACTATCAAAATGTTTTAAATTGATTTGATAGATTTACATAGATATTGTGTTAAGAGACTGAATTAGTACCTCCTCTATAGGGTTTTATGTGTCTGACAGCACACTTGAATAGCTCTGCTGATTTCTCCTCCTGTTCTGTCTCTACATATGTTTTTGTTTCTCACAGATTTCATGTCCCAGCCTGTTGTGTAGTGTATGTAATTTTCTTTTGTGTGTATCTGTCCACAGGCCTGTTTAATGTGCAGTTTCTTCACAGTAAACATCTGCTCAGCCTGCCTCTCATGGGGACCAGTGGGCCACTCTAGTACCTATACTGCTGTGCTCCCAACAGCTAATGAGCCAGCCGTACTCCAATAGTCTGTCGTTGACTATGTGTGTCTAATCCCTTATACTTAGACTGTGATTCAGTACTGTTATATGTTAGCTGCTTCACTTACACATTCAAACTTCCACTATACATGTCTAATTATTCATGTGTGCAACAAAGCGGTCAAATCCACCAGAGGGTAAAAGTGTCACTGGGTTTGCACAAGCAGTGACTGGAAAACAACAGATCCGACACTCTTAGACTTGTGTGACAGCATGGCTCCAGTGGGTTTTTGAGAGGTTAGTAACAAAGCCTTGACGTGATCCATGGTGTAATCTGTACACATTTATATAGACTTGCATTCTTCCTAGAGTTGGGGTGTTTCTGAGACAGCTCAGCTCTTTTGTGTTGGTGTGGATTGACATGGGTGGTGACCACAGACCAACAGTGCATTTGTAAGTTTAGAAGTGTATTACTAGGTACAGAAAATGCCAAAGTAACAAACGGATTAACTCTCATTTGACATCCTTGTATATAATGTGATTTGAGGTTAAAGTATAGGCTACTTTATTAACAATAAATCAACACATTTTTTTAAATATGTGCTTGTTCACCGCTCCCACATTTGTCCACTTTTAAGAGAATGCAAGAAGATCCCATATTTACTTCATTGTTTAACTGCAGTAAACTCCAGTGACACAATTTGCAATTATAGGATGCACTAAATTTCCAAGTCTCCAAAAACATGCAAGAGCAGTGCAGTACATGTGAATCCACTTGAATAATGTCCATAACAAATTAATGTAAGTGTGATTTATTTACTGTCATATCTTTAAACTGTTTTGTATTTGTATTTTTTTATTTTTTTTATTATTTTATTATTATTTTTAATTTAATTTAATTTTTTTTTTTTTTTTTTTACTAATGATGGCACTTTGAACAACACCTACATTAGTGAAATTAATTGGTCTGTCAGTCAGTAGTATGTTTAATGTCAACATACTAGGAACTATTAAGAAGTGTCCACAAACTGAATAAACTATTGCGATTATACAGTACTGATTTGTGTATGGTTCAATGAGCATTTATTGTTCTCAGCTGTGAAACCTAACTGTGGTAATGGAGGATATTAAATTCATGCGGTGATACTATCCTCTGCAAGCCCAGGTGTGTGTATGTGTATGAATGGACTGTGTGTCCATTGTATGAGGCTGGTTTGGAAGTGGTTACAATGAAATTATTATAATACAGAGGTGGTTTCTTTAGAATTTTCATAAATATATATTAAATAACCCAGCCACAATAGTCCTTTCGTTAAAATGATATTATGATAATGTACCTGAAATTATGCTTCATGTTTTTAAAATACTTTTTATCTTGATGTATCTTTAAAACACTGTTCCTATGTATTGCAATCATTAGAAAATAAGTACATTTCCACATCCTTGTAATACATTGATGTTATCTGTCAAATGCTAATCATACTTAAGCTGTACTTTTCAGGCATAACGTAAAAGCTAGGGCCTCACAATCTAAGATACCAACATGCAAAGTCTTCAAGTATTCTCATTCATCATCTTTCATCAAGAATAGTTACATTTTTCTATGGAGATTGTCATGGAAAATAAAAGTTATTGCATCTGACATAACAATAGTACAATATAACATTTATCTCATATTGACACATGTTGCCGTCTGAACTTGTTGCATGCGTAGTGTGACTGAATTAGTTTGTCTACCTGCATACTTTATAATGCAGTATTTATAAAGACTATACACACTTATAATAACTCACCCACCTAAATGGAAGAGTGCCCGTCACCATAGTGTAGTCTCAGACATTCGAAGTGGAAGAAGATGGATGGACATTCAACAATTGCAAAAATCACTCCAAAATAGTATGTTGGGAAACAACCAATTTCAATATTATAATTTCTCAAGGCACACTTGACAATCACTCAAGGCACACTGGTGTGAAAATCAAGGGTTTACCTAATCTGTAACACTAAATAGAAAAAAAACACTCCTCAATTATTCCCTTGTTATAAGAATGACCAGTAAAGTGACTAATGCATTGGTTAAATGCAAAGTAATGAAGGTTGAATTACTGAATGAATGATGTAAAGCTATCTGTAAAGTGAAGGGACCACTATTCATGACTGCCATCTAGTGTTGACTTGTGTAATTCTGCATTCGTTTGTACTGGCTTCACTATTCACAATGCTTATATGTATCCCAGTAGTATACAAAATACCTGAAAAAACTACTGTAACCTAATTTTGTGCATCTGAATAATATTTGAGGAGACACTGATGGAAATGTACTTGGTAATATAAAGTAATTCTGGGCATTTTCTTTGCTTTTTTGGTCTCCCTGGTGTTATTCCATTAGCTGAAATGTGCTCGGAAAAGAACCTCCTCGCTCTACATCCATCACTGATCATTATGGCATCTTAGCGTAATTGCCCTCCCCCTGGTTTTGTGTGCGAGTGTGTGTGTGTGTGTTTTGCGTGTGTTTATGTGTTTGTGTGTATGTGTGCGGACTAGCCTGCTTCCTGAACGCTAGCAATAATATCTGGGAGAGAGAAAGAGAGAGAATTGGAGAGGTAGAGATATGCAAACCCAGCTCATTTCCACCGCCAATCAAATTACCTGACCCAGCTGCAATACATCACTGCCAAACTGTTTATTAAACAAAAAGCCGGGATTAAATTATTAATGACAAAGATTAATTAACCACCACGCACGGCACAGGCACACACATATCCATACACTCAAAATATACTTGACAGCAGCGTGCACATACAATCAATGCATCGGCAAGCCAGAGATGCCATTATACTGTTTGTAGACTTTCAAAGCTAACACAATCTATTTCTTAGTGTGTAATTTGACATAGACACGTTGTGGATCACATCTTGTAAACAACATTAATGAGGGAGTTGTCACCGAACTTCTTTTTGATGTTACTGTGAGGGTTTGTTTACGGCGGTGGTTATATGGCAGTGACCATGGTTGGGTATGGGGTGTCAGCTGGCGCAAACGGGCCATCGGGGTGTGAATATATCTGAACTCACGAGGTATTGGGCTGCATTTATGAGCACTTTGAGTTTCATGTGAAGATGCAGAGTCCTAGTTTTGATTCAACTTAATTAAAGCAAGAGTGTCCAACATGCAAAGACTGAAATGGTATAGACCCTTTAAAATGTCGGCCATATGGAATGTTCCGGAATGGAGCCGACTGGAGCAAAAGTGAGTTAACTTCACAAAAAAGTAGGATTTCTGGTGAGGGATAGAATAATTCTGAGCATACAGTAAAAAAATATTGTGATCGTCAACATTTCTGTAAGGATTTGTCCAGTAAAGCCTGAAAATAATTTGCAATATTCTGTGGCTGATGCTAGTTTCTCTACTGAAAATGTATTATGGTCTTGCCTCCATTCCAGAATTGAGAACTTTCTGTTACCAAACTTTGAAATGGTCTATAGGCTAATAAATAATTGACTGAGGCACTAGAAAGAACAATTTTAGGATCTTGTAAGATACTGTTGATCACATTGGCTCACTGTGCATGGCAGACCAAAAAGATATGTACACAATATACACAACGTATGAAAGCAATGGAATTTACAACTGAATATTGTGTGATTTGATTGGCTCATAGCAATCCCAAACGTCAAGTAGGATATAAAGCTCAGAGCAGATGTGGAAATACTACAGAGGTGGTGACAACTGATGTATAGTCACAAATGATAAATAAATAAAAAAACTGTTAAATTTTACTATCATAAAACATTGTGGGCAGATGATAAAATACACAGAGATGGTGTGCAATAGTACTTGCAGCCTGGCTATAAGGGTCTCACTCTAGCCCACACTTATTATATGATAAGGAGAATATACTGGTTTGAGATTGGTCCCGGGGCAGTGTGATAGGCACTGGCCATAAAAAATACAAAACCCATAAAAGAATGGTAATGTGTGCGCATGCAGAAGACAGTCATGGCGATGTGTGTGCCCGGGCTTGGAGCGACCAAAACAATCAACCAGTATCAGCACTTTACGGCGGCGAATACTATATCACCGTGACAACAAAGGCAGTAAAGCGGTGCACTGTGCTGTAAAACATTGTGTGATTTTGCAGCGAGATGATCGTTAGCACAGCTGGTTAATTGCTTGACCACTCCCCACCAGACAGCTTGATGTGATTGTGTTCACAAAAAACCCCAATACACTCTAAAATTTCTGACTTCATTTCAGAGTTTACAATTACACCATGTTATTGTTTTACAGTGCATATAGTTGACATTTACTAGTTATTAAAATTCATTCATCTTCTTATATCTCTTAAAGCTTGCAGGAGCCTATCCCAGCAACTATGGCCCTTGGGTGGGGTACACACTAGATGCTAGACAATGTCCAGTTAGTCACAGGGCTGACACTAGAGACACACAAATTTTACAGTGATATACACATACGTACTGTTCACATGGCGGCCATTTTCCCTAGAGGCCCCAGTATAGTAATGTATGATGGATGAGGCAGAAGGTGGTCGATATAATCAGTCAACAAGACAAGGAGGCATTCAGATGCAGCTTGTTGTTCCAAGACAAATTCATCAAACTGTAATTAGTGTGCAACAAGTGATGCAGGCCCTCACACTGTCCATCGATCCATCTTCTTCTGCTTATCCGGGGCCGGGTCGCGGAGGCAGCAGTCTAAGCAGAGATGCCCAGACTTCCCCCTCCCCAGACACTTCCTCCATCTATTTTCCAAGACGTTCCCCGGCCAGCCGAGAGAAATAATCCCTCCAGCGTGCCCTAGGTCTTCTCCGGGGTCTCCTCCTGGTGGGACATGCCTGGAACACCTCCCGAAGGAGGGCCCAGGGGGGCATCCGAAACAGAGGCCCGAGCCACACTGTACACGGTTTGTAAATGGGACCTGCCTCAGTGAAAAAAGACTTTAAAGACTGGAAACAATGACTGTGAATTTAAGTGTCCTTTAACTTTTCGAGAATAGAAATGTTAGTTTGCTACCTATGAGAAACAATTTGACAGTGTGGACAAATGCATGTATGTACTGTATGTTGTTCACTGATTATATGGAATTTTGTCTTTTCTTGAGAAGAGCTCAGTTTTATGCAAATGAGGAGGGACAATACCAAACTGACAGCCAATCAAAACTCAGGATGTCCTGTAATGGCTGTTTAATGGCCCACATTTTTCCTTTACATGATTCCTGTATGCTTGTCCAAACTGCAAGTGTGCTATGTATGAGTATTAAAATGAAAATTTAACAAGGGGTTGCGGGTGACTGGAACCTATCCCCAGCAACTATTGGCCTTAGGGAGGTACATCCTTGAAAGATGTACCTCCTTGAAGAAATGGCGAGGGTCACACTTTATTTAACATGTATTTGTAATGACGTGTGCTGTGGAACTCTTGGCCTTGAAAAAGAGATCTTGATCTCAATGGGCTTTGTCTGGTTAAATAAGGGGTAATAATAACTAAATACATATTTTACCTTAACTACATTGCATCTACCTCATTAAGAACAATGTAATACACTGTGTAACAAACTGTAATAATGTGTAACTATGGTTAGGGTTGGGGTCAGGGTTGGTACAATGTAGTTACATGTTATTACAGTTTGTTACACAGTGTATTACATTGTACTTCATTTGGTAGATACAAAATAAAGCGTTACCATGGCCAGTTAGATTCAGAATATTACAATATAAGTTTGAACACATCTAGCAGATCTTATGCAAACAAATAAACACATTTTAACACTATCCAATTCTTTATTTTTCATTTGATTTCTGGCATTAAAACATAACATTTCTCTTTGGTGCTCTTTCCATTCTCACATGCTATGACAGAGCGAGTGATGTCCGACACAGCTTCTTCATATAAAGTGCAACCAAACCCTAAGACAACACAGTGAAGCCCATAGATAAACACTGAAAAGTACTTCCATATGTTGCTGTAGTGTGGATGTGTGCGAACTCTGATCAAACTTAGGTACTTTTCAACAGAGAGTGAGTGTCAAGCTCATAAAAAGCCATCTGTCAGATAGCTTTCTCCACCACTGCTGGTTTTCTCATATTAGGGCAATGTGTAGGATAAACAGGGCTGGTATCCCGAGGCCTATAAATCACATAGAGGCTTGTGTTAACAGTAAAGTGCCAGCATGGAGGTGAGTGAGAAGGATCATTTGAATCAACCATACCATACAGGCATCCTGTTTTTAATGCTACACCGTAGAACACTTATGTTTCAACCTTCAACAATACATTTCCTATGCTGAAGGGCTCCCAAAGCAAACCTCGTGATGATGAGAGTGATTTAGTAGTTAGCCTTTAACAGCGAATCTGCACAAAGACTTACTCAGAAATGTAACACTAACCCCTACATCTAGGTTTCTTTGGTCATTGCTTGGGGGCGGGGCCTCCAAATTGCTCGTTAATGAAATAAAAATCTTTAGAAATCACACAATATCTGATTAAAGTGCCCGTTGGTGACATGGCAGTTGGGGCAGACCTCGGGTACGACAGCGTGGGCCTATGCATTTATTTGATATTTACATGCATTTTAACTCATCTCTACCCAGCTTTGCCAGTCTTTGGCTTCTCCAAACTAAGAACTAGAAAGTAATATCCAAGACAGGATTCACATTCAAACCAATTAAAAACATGAGCATCCATTTGTATTGGTAATATTGTGTTTGATGTATGGTGGGTGGGTTTAGGGGTCTGATATGACACACAGATGAATAGGTGGAATATGTATTATGGATTCTATTATGGCAGGGTGTGGCACTGCGGACTTCCAGGGAGGCGATAAAGACATATAGACTTCAGAGTGTGGGGGATGGAAGCAGCTGGATGAATAGATGACATGGGGTGTAATGTGCGCTTGGGGACAATGCAGGGTTAGCGACGACAAATGCTTTCTAGCTGATTGGACAACAAAGACAACCACAATGAGATGAAAAGGACAATGTTATAAGTTAGCTCGAATTTTAGAGCTAACATTTCGAATCTAAACTTCAACAATAGCCACAAACAATGCCCTGATAGATGGTGAAGAGAGGACATATAGTGACTAATAGTAAAGTGAGGTGTCAGCATAGAGGGAATAAAGAGCTAAAAAGGACGGACATGGAGGCACAGATGGATGGGAGCTGTGTCAAGGCACTTAACTAATGTTTCCCAGGTCTGTAGTTCAATTCCTTTTTCAGAATTAAACCCTCATCTATCACTCTGCTGAGGCTCGTTAACGGTGAAGCCTTAGCCAATCCCAACACAACCATTTCCATTTTAAGTAAGATGAACGAGGGACTTTAATCTTTCCTTGTCCTGTCTGTCACCTGCTTTACTGTTGGTACCTCCCCCTGTGCATCTTTTAGAGGTAAACTCGAAGCTGTATCAAATGCATGTTCATGTGCGAAAACACTCCTCGGAGACTTGGAGCATCCATTATAACAACAAGCCAAACAAGAAAGGACGAAGCAGTCACCTAACACAAGTTTAGACTTGTTTGCAATAGTAATTTGGTCCATTAATTACATGAAGGTTATTTGATTACATAATTACTCCCAATGTAACCAGACCAAATGAACAGACATAATGTTGTTTGGCACCTTGTCCCAAGTTGATTGGGTTGAAGTTGATTTCTATACAGCTTACAAAAGTAACATATGAAGAGGCTGTGCAGAGGTGTGAGGAAGCCCCAATGCAAAATGATACTGTTTCTTACCAATATTCCATAAATCCTTGATACCAGTGAAATAAGATTTTACATCAAGTACCCACACATAAGATTTCCTTTCCAAAGTGCCATTTTAGAGGACTGAATCAGGGCTACACCAGGACTAAACTTGGTCTCAATCAGGGCTAGACCATAACTAAGGAACCATGTCTAAACCAGGACAAAATTAGATATGTATGTCAATATATAACTCCCAATCCTAAACAACACATCAATCAGCCTCTATTTATAGCATCTTAAAACAATACAAAATAATCAAATGTCATTAGATTACAAAACTGAAAAGTAAGGTGCACAGTGGCAGAATGGTAAGCTCAATCTCGAGGCCACAGACATTGAGGACAGGTTAGGTTCTAGTCACCACATCTAACCACCACCTTAAGATGAAAAGTCTTAAAAGCCATGCTGAATATTTTTTGTGGGTTAGCTAAAGCAAATGCCTATGACAAAGTAGCTAAGCCTATGCCTGCTACTTTGGGCTTGAGATGGGGTACACCCTTGACAATGACCAGTTAGTTGCAGCTCTATCTGTTTTCAAAAGCTATCTCAGCCAACCATATCACACACAAGTCTAAATGTCTAATATTGTATAAAGAACACCACAGGCTACTAATATGAATCTTTAAAATCTTTTTATTCTTCTTCCCTCATACAATCTGTGATATATGCATTTGTCTGAGGTTCTGTCCCAACAGATAAAAATGACCTGCTTACATTTCACACCCAATTCAATTTTAGTGATAAACTGCAAAAGGTCCTAATTGCTTTTGGTTTCTATAAGTCTCTGAGTCATTTCTCACATGAGCAGGAAACAGCAACAGTCTCTACCTTCAATATTTACAACATAATTATCAGGGTGCCTTCGAAACGTCACTTTATCAATGTCACTCCAGCGCCCAGTGTAATTATTAGGAGAGGGGTATTTTTTCAGTATGTACAGTCCAGTGAGACTATGAAATAAATAATGTCACCCAGGGCATACAGGACACACACAAAGGCTTGTGTAAGAAGAACAAGCCACATACATCTATGACATTATGTGCAACACTATGCTTATACCGTGTGTATAACAATTACTGCACATGCAACTATACCAGGAAGTGAAAATGCCACAGTAAACGTTTTGTCCCCTTAGAATTATAAAGTTCTAGCTGACATTTTTGGAAGAAAATGTAGTTATTTACATATTCCTATATTTAGATACATAATCTTTATAATAGTATTAATTAATAGCATAGCAATGTTTTGATGTGTTTGATTCATTTTTGAGTTTTTTATAGACTATGTAAAAAAAAGTATTCTATCTGTAATATCAAGCCTTGACTTTTTAAAGTAGATTTGGCACAGTGTGTACAGTGTGTTTAGTAAGCTATGTAGGGGACATATTTCCACATTTAACATCCCTCTTTTCTACTGCCAGTGTGCAGAGATGTCAATGGTGCATGCATGGTGGGAGAAGTTCTGTTTTGGCTTTGCATGCATGAGGATTTGTATTCTGGGTTCCTCTTGAACTTTGAACCATGCACAACACGGTAATCCTTCAGCTGATTTAAGATCTCACAGCTTGTTCTAGCAGCATTAAGGACGGGTCAAATGCAGAGGACAAATGGGGACAGAAAAGTCCGTGTTGACTTTTATACCACTAGATCCAGTCAAGAGCTGTGTTATTTTGTGGCACTTCTTTGTTTATGGTTTGACAATCTAGGCAAATATAGTCTCTAATACTCTAATACTATCTAATACTGTATATTCTTTTGTCCATGTCTTGCCCCATAAACAGTTAAAGGTTAGGGAGAGTATACTTGTCCAGAACTGTTCAAATATGTACCTTATTCTCTCAGTCTGTCTGCGGCTGGTAACCATTATTAAAAGCTGTCCAGTCTGATATGTGGCTGAGGCCAGTTATTGATGCCCCTTCATTACTCATTATTGTAGAGTGCCTCCATTACTGCTGACCAGCCTTAAACTCACTCACCACACATCCACACTTCATCTCATGTGCAAATTGAGGAGAGCTGACATACACAGACTGTTCGACCAATGTGAAGGATTGTACAGTAAGATGGATGAAACATAACTCCATCGCTCCTTCAGTATCAATCAGAGGTCTGAATACTGTCATATGAAAAGCTGATATTTCTATTTTTTATTGTTCCTGTAATCCTAAAAGTAATCAATTAGACAATGTTATTTATTTACATTCACACATTAAATAAATACAAAAAAACAATCACTATTAAATTAAACTACTTAAATTATAAAAATGTGTGCAAATTGAGCTTTTCTGGCTTCGCTGACCCTATGCATGAATGAGCTTGACCTTCACCTTCTGGTTTATAACAGGGGGGTCCAAACTTTTTTCACTGAGGGCTGCATTGTCAAGGAGGGCCGATCACTGAGATGAACAGACAAAGTCCTTCTGTTGGATCTGTTTTCTGGCCACAAATGTTCTGGCAGGTTTTTCTACTTAGCGTTCATCTTTAGTATAACCCCACAGAACAGTGGAAAGATATCTTGTAACACAATGAATGCTTTCTTTTAGATGGATTATTTAGAGTCACGTACAATCAAACTTTTGGCCAATTGAGAGGTAAGCGTAATTGACCCCTCAAATGTGGGACATATTTGCTCCCCTGGGCCATAGTTTGGACACCCCTGGTTCATAGTGTTCTCTGTCTAGAGCCTGCCTACTGCCAGACCATCCTTCTCCCTTTACCTCATCTACCCATCCATTTCCTCCCCCCTTCTCTTCCTAGTGTTGCATAAAAGCCATTGAAGATGTAATGATTGCCTTAAGGAGGTAGTCTGTATGCATGGAGGCTTGGCAATCTATGCTAATGCATGTGTATCGGTGCAATAACTATACCATGGTGCATACATGAAGCATTTTTTTATTTCTTATAGCTCAGTGGGATATGTAGTGAATCATTCTCATTGGTAACACCAAAGAAATGTTGTAATATAGAGAAAAAGTCAGTGATGGAGCCATTTTTCATGATTGAAGTTCACAGTTAGCTAAGACAGTGATGAAGGGATGTAGTTCAAATAATTGACAACAAACGTAAAGCAATAGACATCTATAGGGTCATCATTGTCTGAAAAGAATGCTAATTAGATCTTCTCAATAATTATAAAAATGCCTGATTACTGAAAGTATTGTCTGTACAGTTGATGTGAAGCAAGGCCTTATTTACTCACTTCCTTGGGGCAACCTAACATGAAAATTGGCAGTTGGATGGCTATATACTGCTGTTGTACCCTTGGGCATGACACCTCAAACACTATGCAGATGTTGAAAGTTTAGTCCTTTTTCTAAGTTACCAAACTCCACGGCTGCAGCCTGTAGCATGATCTCACCATTCTTCACGTCTTACTCATTGTCTCATTAAGAAAACCACCATTGTGTGACCGCTCCCTTGGACTTCACACTCAAACAAAACCATATTTAAGTCCTTCCACACACGGTTCATTTGGGTCCAGCGTCTTGGTGTGAGGGCGGTATATTCTCCTCATTTAAAATAAATGATCTTCTGATGGAGGGCTGTGTTTCTTCACATCATTAGTAACCAACCTGCGGGGCGTTTTCTGACCCTGAGTGTCCGACTCCAACCCTCAGCAGTTTTATGGTCCGGACACAGCGGCATGACAAATGAAGACGCTCTGAAAGATGCTTCTTTAAGAGGCTATAGGACACTAACTTTGAAAGAACACTCCAGGACAATGGCCAAATCACAAATGCACCAATGCATTCATTATAGTAACTAATCCATTGGGTATTAAGGTATGTGTACTGGCATACTTTGCTTTGGTTAATCCTTAAAGTGGTCTTTCAGATTTTTTTCTTCTTCTTCTATATGAAATGATCTGAAACTGAATTATTGTCTTTTCCAACACAACAATTTGTTTCAAGGTATTTTTGTTCAATTTTTGGGGGGCCATTTTGACCCTAGGTGTGTTGAAAATACAGCAACCATAACAAAACACCAAAGTATTGTAATTATGGTCTGTTTGATACAAATGTTCCCCCTCGAAGCCAGATACTGTACAACTCCGATGGAAACATGAATAATAATAGACATACAAGGTACAGTAAAGGTCAAACATCTTTGCTAAACTCCCAATACCACACTGGGCTTGTTTAAACAAACCACTGTACAGGGGGTTTGAAATTATTCTAAAGAAGAAAAACAACATGTGCATTGAATGTTAAAATACTTTTCAGCCCCAAATAATGAAGTGAATAAAAAGTACCACATTTTAATTCTAATTTCAATTTCACTGTTGAATGGCCTCTTGGATAAACTTCCTCCCACTCACTCCCACACTGGTGCTATCCATAAACCATACAGTCATCAAAGGGCTATGAGTGATGAGAAGAGATTGTTGTTATTAAAAGCCTAATTAACATAGACTAAATACACACCTTTGCACGCCACAAAATTAATCATTTAACACTTTGCACAAATTATTATATATTAGTTATGACCAATGTGTTTTTCTCTCATTATATCCTACATCTATCTGTCAAACACTAGTCTTACTCTCCCTTAAGCAAAAATGCCCCCTAGAGGCAGTGTTAGAAATGTTAAAAGCACTACTTGTGGAATTACAGTTAGATACTATGAACCAATTAAAACATGCTGGGTCAAAGGACTTAAGCAGAACATTTTGTAACGCTTCATTATTTTATTGAAGTTTGAACAAAGACAGAAAGTTTCATAAAGTGTGTTCCACCCTGTGCCCCGAGGAGCTCACCATCTCAAGTCATAAAACAAAATGACTTCAGAAAAAACAAGCACACACAAGTAATAATAACATGGGTAATTAACTACAGTCCGTGTGCGTCTGTCAAGCAGAAAGAATGTTAGTTTCTACTTGAAAAGTGTGTGGAGTCGGCATGTTCTCCCTGTATGTAAGTGGGTGTCCTCCGATCAACCTAAACAATATAATCAAATGCTGGGTGCTTTACAATGGCCACACACTGCTCCTGAGATTTAAGCTGTGAAGTATGGGTCAAATGCAAAACATGTATAGAGAATAGGTGTAAATCTAAATGTTTTCTGCGTGTATGTTGTGCGTTAATATACATTGTTCAGTTTGCAGATGCTTTCTTGTGGTATATTTTGCTGTTTATAATACAATTATCAACAGGTGCCGGCCTCTATTTCGTTGCGAGTGTGAACATGGCAACAGAGAAGTCCAAAACATATCCATACATATCCATACCCTCTTGAAAATATGGCCCAAACAGTATTGGTACTTTTAAAATGACAACAGCTTGCTACATCTACGATAAGCAAATGCACAAGATACCAATGACAGAAAGTACAATTTCAAGTTTGCAATCCTCGGCTAAACACAAATAGCTTCAGAATAGCTCCGTCCATCAGGCTGCTCACAGTGTGTTCCCGAGTGTATTAGAATGATATTGACTATTTCCTGTTTTGAAGCCAAAGTCATTTCACAAGTCGAGCCAGACACAGATGGCCTTCTCACCTTTTAGCAATGGTCTGTGACTGGAATGATTACTGTGTGGTCCTGTACTTTCCCTTATACCCCACTGTCTTCTAATGCTATTGCTCCCAGTGCACTGGTTCTCAAACTGTGGTACAGGCTCAATTAAAGGTACACATGTTGTCTTCTGTAGTGTTGATTTTGTTGTAATTTTTAGTTTTTTCTTGTTTAGTTTTGCTTTGGGGAGGTTCGAGTTGATATGTGGACTTCTTCAGAATCAGAAAGGTTTTATTGCCACATCATTAGGAATTTGCTGCGGTACTTGGTGCAAACATAAAACGTCTAAACATACAATAAATACAGAATAGAATAAAATAAAACTCAATTACAGGATGATATGAGATAAGTCATAATCATGTTAATGTGCAGAGCATAAACCAGCTGATATGGATTAGCCTTGGGTCAGACCTGGTTTAATTGCCATTTAATTTGGGTGTAGACCTGTTAAGTGTTGGTTTGGTTATTTTTATACTCGTTTTAGCCCTAATTTAGTGTTGATTTTTATTTGGCTTAAGCCTAGATTCGTCCTGATTTAGACCTCATTTCAGCCCAGTTAACTACTTTCAGAGGCGGTATTTAAGAATTACTGTTGCATGAACACGGAGAAATGATGTGAAGCTGTTTTCTTAGTTATCTCATGTGTATCTCATGCCAGTTATATTAGTTACAGTGAGCTTGCAAAGGGAGGAAGTGCGACTGTATGCCTTGTCTTTAGTGTCAAGGTCCACCAAGACGCAATTGTTCATATGAAGAATAGGGCCATCATTTTTCAAAGTTGAACTAACTTTGTGGCTATTACAGCTGGATAGGGCAATATGAAAACATCTATAATGAGGCGTTTGACTGAGAAATCTTGTGAGAACCAAAACATGTTGTGATAGTGTCCCAAGAAAAACAGTGGAAGAGGATAGAGGCCTCAAGATTATCGTCAAATAAATCACTCAGCAGTTAGCGGTCAATGCAGTAATCCAGTCATGTTTTTACAAAGTGTGCCACACCCATCGCACATTTGCAAATCAGCACATATATTAGTTTTAACTGCTAATTAAAAGTAATAACCATCATAATTGAGGAAATATATTGAGTGCATGAATAGATGATAGATAGACAATATTACCTGTTTATTATCACACTATTGCCATATTTTTACCGCGCTGTAGAGTCCGACCCATTTTACTAACCTCTACTGCAAGAGCTTTAGTGATCTTAAATTGATCACATTTACATTCTGCATTTACACTGAAAAGCTGTGAAGGCACTTTTCTTTTCTACCAAACCTCCCCTCTAAATGTCCCTGATTCTGAAATATGCCCGCCACTGCAAACACAGCAACAGTGATTAGGAAAAATCCAGCGGAAGGAAGGGTGGGAGGCTGTGGCTGCTGCCTGTTGACAGCCTGGAGTTGAGTGATCATTTGAAACATGATGAACCCACTTCCTGAGCTTTGTGCCACTGTAGAGTCACATTTTAAACCATTAGATCTTGTTTGGTTTTGGTTAAGTTTTATTTTAGGTTTTGTCCTGGTTTAGACTATGTTTAGCCCTGCTTTATAGCTAGTTTATTCCTGGTCCTCTTGGTATATATGACCAGAGGTGGGTAGTACTTAGTTACATTTACTCATTTACATTTACTTGAGTTTAAATACATGGTACTCCATAGAGTAGCTTTACTGCACAATAATTTTTACTTGCGTAATAATATTTTGAAGTAACTGTACTCTTACTCGAGTAAAATCTTGTAAATCTAGAAAGAGTAAGAGTACTTTTACCCCCCTCTGTGTGTCATGTAAGAACAGCTTTATGTGAAAAATGTGTTGATGTGGAAATTCTGTTCCTTGCGCCTTAATTTTTGAAAATATTATTTATGTTTTTAGTTTATTTTTTGAAAATATAAAAATGTATTTATTATCTTTTTATTTTTTTTGGCCAGATTACCATCAAATTAAACAAATAATCTGACATTACGCTCAAACTGTTACTCAGGACTTGAGTAGTTTTTTCACTAGTACTTTTCTACTCTTATTCGAGTAATTATGTGAATGAGTACTTTCTAAATCTCTTCTTTTTCCTCACACTTGCACAAACCACCTGTCTATCTCTTAGTATAGGAGGCCATGTCTAATCTATATCCAGTTGTAATGATGGGGTGATGCAGACAATGGCTCCACCTTCATTGATTCACAGTGACAGTTAAAAAGCATGGCATAATTCCCATTGATCAGCCATGGCAGTGTGTAATAAATGGTTCTATGTGCATTGATTAGCCATAAACCAGTGTGTGAGCATCAAGGGTCCACAAAGAAAAGACCTCTCACACATATTCACATCTATCACTAAAATATGTGCGTCCTGGCTCACATTATACATGGAATGGTATAGTGTTTGGAGTCATGAAATGGTAAAGTGCCATAGTGGGATCTACCAGTTCAGGGGTAAATGCTTAGGCTACAAAGTCTTCATGCCTCACAACAACAGCAACAACAACAATAATAGTTTTTTATGTCGCTATTCTGATTTCAAATATTTTATTGGTCTATATTCAAAATGGTTGCTGTCTTGTTTACATCTTGTGGAGAAATTCGGAGCATATAGTCTTATTGGTGTCAGCCAGTTTCCAATGACACAAATTGATAAAGTGAATTAGGTCTAGTTTACATACAGTATATGTAAGTAATTGCAAAGATATGATCAGTATTCTGGGAACTTAAAGTGCATCCACTGGGAAACTGTGCTCCACAATGTCCTCAAGTTTGACCCATGTTTCACAGCAAAACATCAAAGTATACATTTACATTTTTGGCATTTACTAGGCTCTTGTGAATTTTACTGTATTCAATTGTCTCCCCCCAAAAAAGTAATTGTTCATATTTTTTACAATCTTAAATGCTATACAAACATTTATCACCTGTTTCTCAAGCCAGTTGAGAAGGGAAATGTGTTAACCATATATACCTAGGAACATGATAGCCCATGATACACATTTATATGACCTCCTCCAGCAGTTAGCACTATAAAAGCATTTGTATATTGATAAAAGACTTTAGACTACTGCCTCCATTTTGTTTTGCATAATCCATTAGCCTTTGTGATCAGTAGTTCTTTCCCTTTGGCCTTTCCATCCATCCTCTTCATTCACCCTTTCCCGACTTTGATTTTCCTTTCTCTATGTGCCTATCTTTGTGCTCATTATATTTTTTCACACCTATACATCCCCACCTAGCTACAATACCTACACCACACACATACAAATAGATGGATGAGGTGCCGGTGACTGAAGAAGCCAGACTTCACTGTGGATTATAATCACCTTCAATCTGGGCTTCTGTATCCAGCCCACTTCTAGGCTTCACTGTAAAATTTCACAACCTTACTTTAGACATCTAGTAGGTAACAACAACAAAACCCCAAGAATACTAAATTAATCTATTATTTGTCAACAACAACAAAAACACCCTTGTGAACGGATGTCAGGGAGTACTCCTCCTAAGGCCCATAGTTGGATTATTCATGTGACCCCTATAGCCGCACTTTTCAATGTTTTGTGAAGACTTGTGACCGGAAACACTGGGTTAGTGCACTGCATTCTTGCAAGTGTGTTCTTTTTGACAAGCGAGCGAGCATAGAGGACCTTCATTCACCCTGCAAATCTTACTTAGTTATCATGTAAACTCCAAAGCTGTTTTCTGAAGGTTGAAAAAAAGCCTTTAGAAAAATATTTGGTATAACGTTTAAGCTGATGGCCCTTAGTTCTCGCAGGGCAATCGGTCCTATTGAAATTTTACAGTGTATTATGCATGTCTGATAGTGTAAGTGATGGAATGGCTGAGTAGTTACCTCCCTTAAGACTCATATAAGGCCGTGTGTAGGTTGTGTTGTTATTATTCTCTTAGTCCCCTGGTGTTTCAGTTGTGTTGAGGTTTTATGTGAGACTACCGTAATTCTGTTTCCTTTAGGGCACAGCCATCAGAGCACCAGGTCTATCAACAGTCACTCTCCAATCAGGTATTCAGCCACACTGTGTCAATGTCACAGTGTCAATAGTGGGGAAGGTGTGTGTGTCTGCAGAGAGGAAATGTATTTGACTACAAAAGACAGGGCGTGGCGGACATTTTGGCTGTTTCTGACAAAAACAGTGACATTACTGGCATGGCATTCAGTTATTGATTAGGCAAATTCATCTATAGAAGTGGGGGAGATTTGTTTTGTTGATTTTTCACTGTCATTCAGTCTAGTTAATGCTTGATTTTTAATACTGGAATAAACTGGCTGGTCAGAATAAGTGTAGATTGGCTGAGAAAGCATTATGAAGAGAAAGAGATGATATGCAATTGTAGATCAAGGATTGTATAGAGAAACATTGCTTGTGAGATAATAATAATAATAAAAGAATTACAAACTATATCTACCAAAAAAGAGAGAGCTTTTAATCAAATCAATCAAATATGATAATGTACAACAGTTGATAAACAAAAATGTGCTATTAGCTAATTGTAAGGTAATACTGCCACCTGCTGTTAGAGAAATGAAACTACAGTCCTAACTTTACAGTCCGGTGGTGACCATCATGCAGACAGTCGTGCTCCAGATCGTCATGACCAAACGGAAGAGTGAGCTGAAGTGAGGGTCCACAGAGTCTGGGACAGTGCTGTTGTTAAAGGTCTTATCATGAACATAGGAGATGATAGACATGGCTCCAGCATAAGCCTCTTCACAGGCAGGTGATTTTTGTGGTCCAACTCTATTGTCTACAGTCTTACTTTATATGTGCAGTATGTGTCTATTGTTAGTTGAGACCAAATACTGCACTGTGAGGCACTGAGGTGTTTTGTAGGCTATTTTTGTTTGTCAAAATTTCTTCTAAATAAAACGAGGCTTTGTATTCCTATAAAATAGTAGTGTTTCTGCTGTACATAAAAGTTACCTTTGTCCCTCAACTCAAAAGTGTAGGAGAAGGGTATCCCACTGAGACGGGCCCAGTCACGACTTGAACCAGAGTTTGGATCTAAAAAAAGAGTAGCATTTATCACAAATCGAAATTGGACTGATTGTAATGTTGTATGAAATATTTTAACTCATGTGTGTCCTACAGAGGATTTGAGGAGAAGTCCCCACTCTGTAGTCCATCCCATGAATCTTCTTCATTTCTGCTGCTGCCGCTTCACCAACAGACACCTGGAGATGAAAACACAAATACATAGGTCTCATTTGGTTTATAAAAGGGTATACTGCAACTAGGCGAGGAGCTTTGAGGTTTAAAGACTAACCAATTCATCATAATTGGGTGCTTTGATCTGTGGATGGCCATAGGGCAGCAGTATAAGTTGTCCAGCAGAATGAATGGTGAGAAAGCCTATGACCTTCTTTACCATACTACCTATAATAACAATATTATAATAATACAATAACAAAACATTTTTAGACAATAAATGTTTAGGTCCATCTAGATTCAGAAGAAATGCAGTTTTGCTTTTACCGACAAAGTCCATGACTGATTTAGCTTCAGGTTCAGATCCTGGTCCAGGTCCACAGTATGTGTCTGCACAACTGTCAAAAGACACACCCACCACTGCAAACGATAAAGAGTATAGAACTGTTAAATGTTTATGTGTTTGATCAAGTCTGTTATTGTTAATCTCACACTGACTTCCCCAGTTGGCATTAAAGTTTCTATTGAGGTCGACCCCATAACAGCTGCTTCCCGGAGGAGGAGAGGAGCGAGACTTTCTCCATCGACGAGTCTAAATTATATACATTTAAGGAATGTGTCAATTTAACAAAAACTAAAAAATAATTGCCATTTGTTTGACAGTGTGAAATATATTTACAAGGCACTCACACTGTTGTCCACCCAGCTGTACATGTATCCGTCCACATTGATGACTGGAGTTACGTAGAAGTCTATGTTCTGGAGCATCTGCTTCAGCTGATTATTGGTTTGGTATGACTGCACTATCTGAAACAAGGCCTGTGCTGTCGTCCCGACAGCAAAGTGTATATCGGCGAAAACGACCCCATACGTCTGCCCCGTACGTCTGCCCCGTACGTCTGCCCCGTATGTCTGCCCCATACGTC
>JAVQKC010168180.1:0-12592 GCA_036025475.1 Philypnodon macrostomus
GACAAATCAAAAAAGTGATTAAGGTGCCCGTTGGTAACAGTTGTAGCAGACGTACGGGGCAGACGTACGGGGCAGACGTACGGGGCAGACGTACGGGGCAGACGTACGGGGCAGACGTATGGGGTCGTGTTTGCCGATATACACCTTGCTGTCGGGGACGACAGCACAGGCCTAGTTGTTATATGTTTGTGCCCAATATTCTGTTATGTTTTGTTATGGTAAAAAATGATGAACATGGGATTGGATGTACATTGAATTTGCAGTTAAGAAAGACTGGGCTGTGTAAGAGAAATTCTGATTGGCTTAATAAAATGGTGACATTATAGCTTTACCATACCAACCCCTAACGCTACACAATACACCTTGAAACGACCAAACAAACATTGCTATTGCCTTATAGTCCGTGTGTTGGGACAAACCCATCCATTGATGCTTATGGCAAATTAGCCTCAAGAAACCTCAGTTTTGACAGCTTTCAGCCCTTTGTGTGTAGTCCATTTGTTGAAAAGTCCATTATCCGGTGTCAGCGCTGATGTATTATTGTGTGTATAATGTATGTGTGGTGATGTTCAGTTGGAGTGGTTGATAAAAGCCTTTCCTCTGTCATTATCAGTCTTACTCTGAGCTGCTGCTGTGGCCTATCACAGCTCTCTCTAATGGACACCAATGGGACAGAGTGGAAGATTAGATAATAGACTAAGGACCAGCTGCAGGAACTGGGGAAAGTAAAGTGACTTTCACAGATAAATATATGTGGGAAGAAACTAGATTATCCAGCATAGATCTTATAGAACATACTTAAGAAATGCACAGGGCACAGTGTCTGCAACCAGAGGGTCGCCAGTTCGAATCCCCCCCCTATAAATGAATGTGGGTGTGTGATTGGTGTTTGGTGGTAGTCGGAGGGGACGTAGGCGCAGACTGGCAGCCACACCTCTGTCAGTGTGCCCCAGGGCAGCTATGGCTACACAAGTTGCTTACTGAGGAGTGCTTGAATAATGTAATTGTAAAGCATCTTGAGTGTATGTAATTGTAAAGAGTGTTGAGAAAAGCACTATATAAATATAAAAAATAAAAAAATATATATATATCATAACTGTTCTCAATGTGGTTTAACTTATAATTGGCACGACCTGATATTTTTACAAATATAATTACTCAGTTAATAGTTCAGCACACCAGAAGTCGTCTGAGGAGAAAATGAGACTCTGAGCTGTATTAAAAGGGTCTTTGTTTTAACCATCACATGCTTCCACAGGACAGGGGTGCTCTGTTTGGTTGATACATCCTTTATTTATCAAGAACCATTAAAATTCACAGCTTATTTGTGTTTTTTAGCTCAAAGAAATTAAAGGCAACTTGGATACTTCCTTGGTTGTGTGAGACCGTGACAGAGGGTTGGGAAGGAGAGGAAGAGGAAAGGAGGGGAGCGCATCATTCAAACGTTCAAACTTTTATTTATCATTATTTTTATTTTTTAATTATTCCTTTAGAGTATATTATATAAGTAAAAGTACCTGTGTGCACTGTTATAGTTATATACAAATTACTGCTAAAGCCATGTGTAAGTTGAATGGCCCTAAGAAAGCTGCTACCATCTCCCAGTTCTTATGAGTTGCATCAAAAAAGACATACATTTTTTTCTGTGGTTCAGATAGATCTGGTTCAGAGCTTGATGACCTTATGATGCTGTAGTCCACACCCTCCACAGTTAGACTGCACCAACGACACTCAAAACCAGAAACATCCTGTAGTTTTGGCCGCTACAAACATTTGATTGAATCTCTACAGACATAATGCAATACCGGTACAAGAGACTGACATTCATTATACTGCTGTATTAGAAATTTAGAGCTAAAAAAAAATGTAAATGTGTATAATGCAATAATACTTTATATATATATATATACAACATTCAAAGCGGTGGTGGTAAAGTACTTCTTTTGCAGCCATATCCCTCCTCCGGCCTCTCCGACCACCACCGATCACATAACCACTTTCATAGGCAACTAGGGTTCAGTGTCTTGCCCAAGGACACAACAACAGCTAGCCAGTGAAAACAAACTGAGCACTGCTCGAGGAGAAACACATTGACACTGTTACAAATTTGTGAACTTAATTCCAATTCTGAAATTGTAAAAACATGTCCCTGCAGGGCTACTGTAATCAGAAGTTGCGATGATCAAATATGCCACTAGATACCTTTAAGTCTAAGTGTTCATATTTTTGACCTCGACCAATGAGGTAATGTTTTTGGTAGCGTTGGGTTAGGGTTAGGGCAGAGTGTTTTCAGAGATAAACATTTTTCAGTGGTTTCAGCAGATGTTTGTTACACTTCCTGTCAGATCATCTGTGTTGAGCAACAGAAAGACTTCCTATTGAACCATGACACTTACAAAATGGCAAGAGATTAAAAAAAAATATTATTATTTTTTTTTTTTACTATTTTAAAAACTGTAGCTGACAAACTGAGCATTGCTGGAGGCGAAGTACACTCAATTACATTTTGCCATCTTGTGTGGTAAATGCTTAGAACACTATGTCTCAATATTTCCAATACTGGGCTGTAGGGTGTACACTCAACATTGTACATTATTGTATTTTGTTGTGAGCTATTTTATTTTATTACAGTTTTTGGTTGTGTTGCAGTATGCAAATACAGCTATTAACAGAATGTACTTTTTGTTTCCTAAAAAAAAAAACAGGAAGTGAAGGTGAGGTGACAGTCAGAAGGAAGGGGAAGATAACAGTGAACCTATATAGTAGCTTATATTAAACTTATACATACCATTAGTACAAACTACATACCAAATTACATTTATGACATTTCCTTATTTTGAAACTTACAGAATAATGACCCCAAATTATAGGCTCATTTCCAGTATATAACTAAAGAAAGATACACAACAGTAATACTGATCAGTAACATAACATCATAACATCAGTAACTCTGTCTCTTGGTTTCTTTTATGTTAGTATTGTGAGATTATGTGATTGTGATATTTCTTCAGTTTTGCCTTTGACAAATTACCGACATACTTCAGCTATGAGCATAGCCTTTCAGTTGAGTTGGGGTTGACTAGAGCCTAGTTTAAAATAACAGCTTTGTGATTCACCCTGAAGTTACTCTGATGACATTTTAATTCAGCTTTGGAACAGTTTACCAAGAAATATTTGTTTGGATCTCTGTTCAGTTGTACTGAGTAAAGTAAAGAGGAACAATGCAACTTTTTAACTTTGATTAAGCAACTTCGCCATCAATGTGCTGGCTAAATAGGTCATTTCTTCACCTTCCTCTTGTATATTGCATATCTTGATGAAAAACCCACCTTGCAAATAGGGCTGATACAACTAACTTGATTAATCGTGATAAAATATTTATTGAAATATTGGACAACTAATTATATCAATATTATGGAATCACCTTGGACCGCAGATCCTACGTGTGAACCCAAACGCAATAACTCAAAAACAAATTGCGGGATCAGTTTCAACTTTTGAGCACAGGTACATTTCATAAAAAGCTGAACTGGATTGATAGTCAAGTAACTGAACGCAATAACTCAAAAAAGTATTTGCCGGATCAATTAACAAATGAATGCCCTGACACACTATAACCCTGCTGAACATAAACTGCAAGGAGAGCATCAGAGGAAATGTGACCAAAACAGCAAAAAAACTGCATTGCATTGTTCCTGTTGTGTTTATTGTTTTTATATTTGTGTCTTTTACCAGTGTGGTGAAGTCCTGAGCCTGCCACAGCAGCCAGTCCTCACTGAGAGTGTACAGGGCCTTCTCCGTGACACAGTCCACTGGTCCTTTACAGATCTGCTGAGAGAGAGCACTGACCAGGAAGAAGAGCTGCTGACCCACACTCTCCTACAGGGAAAATAAAGAGCAGGTAATACATTTAACCAACAAGACATACACATCATTTTAATATAATACAAATGTGTTATTAATACAATTATTTTGCCAATCCAACAATTAGCGGTTTGAACATGTCATGTATATGCTCTCTAATGGGATGAAAGGCATAGATATAGAATATAATTGAAAAGTATATATCAAATATTGCAAGTACATTGTGAACCAACTAGCCTCTTGTCTGCGTATGAGATAAACACACTTACTCTGAGGAAGCCATAGAGACAGATGGACATCCAGTTGGTGAGGAGTTTCTCGACTATGGACTCTGTTCGTCTCAGTAAGAGTTTGGGCTGAGAGTGGGAGCTCTGCTGCATCAGGGCTTTGAGCAGAGCCTCCATCACATCAGTGAGATAACAGAGGTCACTGTGGAGGGCCACGGTCAGCATGGACGCAACAACACACCTGAGACAGAGAGACGAGAATAACCAGTCAACATCATGTGTACATTATAGCCTCAACTGACTGACTATTCAATTTCAAAGATGGAGTTTACTGATGTATAAGTGTAAGTATAAAAAGCGCTTGTCAACTAGGAAGTCACATTAGCAGATCTTGTGTTTGACCTGGCCAACAAAACACATGCTGTGGCTCCTAAACGGCTCCGTGTGCAATAATGCCAAGAAATGAATCGCTATGTGCAAGGGGCCAGACCCGTTATATTAGAAAAAAGTGGGTAGGACTGGTGGTAAACCAGGCTAGCTCGCCCACAAGCCAGAAGCTTCAATCTCCAGCTGTGTCTATGGGCAAGACTCTGAATCGATGTGTCAGTGTATTTAGTGGTGGCCAGAGAGTCTATTGTTGTGAATAATGGACTCAAGTGCTTTGAGAGTCTGAAAAACACAATGTAAATCTAATCCATTATTATTTACTAGCTAGCTTTGTAGTAGAGGCTATAACCACAGGATTGGCTGTTCGAATCCCGCTCAAAACTGTATACATTGTGGTTGTGTCCTTGGGCAAGACACTTAACCCACATTGCCTAAGAATGAATGTGGTTGTAGAAGAGGCACGTCTGTCAGTGTGCCCCAGGGCAGGTGTAGCTCAGATAGTTTACCACTGGTGTGAATGAATAATGGAAGAAGCAGGGCATTGTAGAGCGCAGTATAAATCAAATCCATTAATATATTATTATTCATTTGGAGAATGAATAGAATAAATAGTCAAAGTATATCTTCTGACTTGTCTTTGATGGAGAAGCTCTTCTGTTCTTCTAAAGCGTGAACCATAGACGTGAGGAAGAGGCGGTCCCGGATCAGTTTAGACAAGGCCTGACAGCATTCATCCAACTGCACCATCACATCATCCTGAAACAAAAGATACATTCTAGATCTACTGCAAGATATGAAACAGGAAGTACCATAATCTGGACATGTGGCTCACCTGACCAATGTCCTTCACACAGGCCTTCATCAGCGATTCACTCTGATAGAGCAAATACATGTTATGATATAGATGGTTGTCAAACTTCTCACACTAACTGTATTTATTGCACATCTTTACATGGCTTAAATGGGACTAGGGGTGGGTGATATGGTAAAAATCACGATCAAGATCACAATTTTTTACCATTTTTGTTTAGAAGATTTCATGTATATTCAATCCAATGTCCATCATAATACTTAATACTATTTATTTTCCTTTTTAAATTAATATGAACACTGGCATTGTTACAGTAAAAATGACAGTAAAGAGCAGAGCATAAATTAATGCACTGTATCACGATTCAGTGATCTTCCCAGATTAGCCGACTCTCACGATAGGAACCGGACCTATAATAATCCTTATAAAATAAAAATGCATTACTAAATAAAGACAAAACAATGTACATATAAACCAGTGCTGAATCCAGGAAACTATGGCTACATTTAGGACTAAATTCAGGACTAAACCGGAGATTAAAAAAGGCTTATTGTACCTCAGGGAAAAAAATCCTTGAAGCAAAGTGCTTGTAATCAAGGAAAGGGATTGTGCCCACATTCTCCATCAGATCAGTTTTCTCTGTTTGTAAGTCAATGAAACCTGGGGCAGAAACAACAAACTATTTTGTAAAAAGCAGTCCACCAAAGTAGAGAGCCTCTTCATTTGGGACGTGCTAAAAAAAAGATTGTGTATGAATATTTTCCCCTATATATATAATAGTTTATTATATCACTGACCTTGCCTGATGTCATTCCGAATGTCCAGCTCTAGACTTTCCATCAGGTGGTTCATGCGACTGGTCAGCTGGGACTGCTTCTTCCTGTACACTATCCCCACCACTGCAGACATCAATTATTGTCATTATTATATACACTTTTGTAAATATAGACATCTCTGTTGTCGTCCTTACCCACAATGATGCACGGGATCAACAGAAGCACCAGTAATATGTACATCAGATATGATGTCTGAGGTTTCAACATAACTGTAGTGTCCCCAAACCTGATCTGTTAAAAAACCACATGAATCTTATTTAGGTAATACTGGTTGAGAGCTAGGTACTTTACAGTTGCATGCTAAAAAAGCTATATTTCTGTATGAATTTTCTAAATACAGTACCAAAAGAATAAATACAGGGCTTGGAGGTTTTGTAAATGCATATATGCCCCCAGACCCCTGTTAATGACTTTTTTGGAATAATTATCTGTAGTAAATATACTTTGATTTTGATCGGCCCAGTTATAGCTAGATACATTATCAACCTTGAAACCTGTTTAAACGCACATTTTGACACATCATGATTAAAACTTGAATGACGTTTACCATGAGATGTTCAAACTCAGCGTTGGGTGTATTTCTGATCTCACAGGTGTAGAAGTCTGTTTCGTTGTTGGTCTCTTTGATCTCCATGATGCAGGGATAGTCTTGGTCTTGTCCCACAACCCACACTGAGAGTTCATCTGGGCTTATGTCCAGTTTGTCTACCTTTTTCTGATAGACAACAATAGAAGTAAACAGGTCGTTCAGATCTTACACAACATGAGAAGGGCTGCACAGTGTACCCAACATAAAATATTATTATGACCCCACCCTACAACAAACAGGAAGTCGGCCATTTTGAATTGAAATGGTAAAGTCAGGTATATTTGACAGCCTCTAACTTGCACATACTTTGCCCGATTAGGCTCAAACTTGAAACACCTAATTACCCCCCGGCCCTGAACACATCTGACCAATATGATGGCAGTTACCGTCAGTTAACAATATAAAAACCCTCAAAAATCACACAATGTCTGATTAAGGCGCCATAGCAGCTGTGGCAGAATCTGTATGGGGCCGTTTCGCCTTGCTGTTGGGTACGACATCGTGGGCCTAGTTATTGTTTTACTTTAGGCCTTTCCTTGGCCGCTACAGCAACATCAGATTAGACTTTGTGGGTTGACCAATAGTAGTAATATGCCCCTGGCACTATAGACACTATAGACCTAGTCAAGATAATACATTTTAAGCATTTTTTATTTTTAAACTCTTTAATTACGTAATAACCTGAGCAAGATTTATGATTAGCCGCAACAAAGTGGAACAAAGTAGCAAAATGTAATGACCATTAGCTCTTTACAGAACGGTGATACATTTAGAGCTTTTGATACCTGTATAGTGATGCTAGCGTCGCCCCCTGTCCTTATGGAGGTGTAACTGGTGAAGACTGGGTTTGGGTGGTAGGTGATAGTTGTGGAGCAGTTTAAAGTCTCATTGGCCACTCTCAGATACACAGCAGCCGGGACAGGGTGCACAGCAGCAGGAGTCGCATAAGTTAGGTTCTGTTGGAAATATAGGCTTTCAAATATTTGACGATTTTAACACACACTGTAAAATGTCACACGTGTACCATACTGAAAAAAAATCTTTGAACGCAATTGCCGGAAGTTAGAATTCTATGTAAATGAATCTATTAGTTTGAAATTATCAACTAACTAATAATAATAATAATAATAATAATAATAATAATAATATTTGGATTGTATTGGATTTATATTGCACTTTTCAATGCCCAAGGCTTTCTCAAAGTGCTTTTCATAAATTTTTTTAGATTAAGTTCATCATGTCATATTTTACAGTGTACAAACCTGTGAGTTGATGCTCATTGGAGACTGGGTTTTATATGTATGGCTGTGGATCACTGCTTCAACAAAATTCATGTGAGATCCGGTCAGAGTAACTGTCCGCCCACCGCTAAACAATAAAAGAAGAAAAAATATAATGTGTCAAAACAACAGCAAAACAATCAGCGAAACGGTCCAATACGTCAGACGTGAGTTCTCTGTATATTCTATCCAGGCAGTCTGATCTGCAGTGACGCTTCGTGCTTGCTTCTCCAAAACATTCAAGATGGCGCGTTAGTAACTACTACTTCTCAATTCCAACGCTGTTGTAGGGTGGGGCCATGATAATATTTTATGTTGGATACACTGTGGAGAATCACTGTACCAAGTTTCATTGCTCTCTGCCAAAGTAAGTGTGTAAGTGTGTGTAAGTGTGAAACAAAGACAGAAGTGACACTTTCAGTTGCTGTAAACTAAAGAGAAGTTGATGGTGAGCAACTGATTTGGGGAAGTGGCCACTTTACACCATCAGACAGTCACCCTCACCCTAGAACTGCTTCTCACTGGCTTTCTACAGCTAAAGTAGATTTTAGTAACAATGTATTGCTGATGATCACAAATGGCTTAATACAGTCAGCAATGCATCACAGAATAACTGCCCTTCAATTTCCTACTTCATACAAAACAGTTAAAAAAGGGTCAGTGTATAAAGTGCCTGATAACTGGCCAGTTTATACTGACTTGATGAGAATCCAGAGGAGAAAATATATATATATATGCTAGGTAGGTACGGTGATTCCTTACCTGAGCCATGTGCTGCTTGGTTTGATGCCGGTGCAGGACGGTGACGATTGGTAGGTGATTTGGGCATTACCATGGCAACTACCATCAGGAAGCACCGCACATACCGTGACCACACCCTTATTCTCTGCACTGGGGATGTGGAAAGTTAGGGATACTCCTGTGTTGTTCCAAACTGGAGATCTGGATGGAGAAGAGTGGGCATTTCAATGCAATAATAATAATAATGCAACATTAAATCAGTTACTTTGGGTGTAGCTTGCAATAGCAAAGAATATTTAAAGATATTTCTAGATCTGCAGATGATAATCCACATTCACATAAAAGCCCAATATTTTTGTACATCTTCTGTAATCTTTGATTAAGGTAAACATTGATTATATTTCCATCTGGTTGGAATACATCTTGAGCTATTTCCTGGTTTGATCTCTTTGATGCTAACTGCACACTTATCTTCTATTCTTCTTTTAGTCCATTACTTATGCTACATTCTGTTTCATCAAAGTAACTAATCCTATCTCACAATGGTTAAGATATACTGCCCAGACCTGGACTCAAATCAAGATTTTCTAGTGAGTTGCTTTTATTGCTAACAGAACAATGAATGTGACTACAAAGATTGTTAGCAGAGGCACGCAAAATAAAAAATACATTTTGAACCCTCTTTTCTTACTCCCGTGGGCTGCAGTCTGAATCTGCTTGTATCCTGACTCTGGTCACATGACTGAGGTTGTGGCCTGTCAACAGGGCGTGGTTTGTGCCGTAGAAAGACACATTGCTGGGATGGACCGAGGAGATCTCTGGCTTCTGGAAACACATTGAAACAGGATAGATTTAGTTTAAATGTGACACAAATGAGAGTTTACAGTTAGGAGTTTTCAGCTTACCAAATAGGTCATGCTTGACTCCATCTTTTGGCAGACACTTTCCTATAAAGAATGGTGATAAATATAGACTTAAAGTGTATTTGAACTTTAAAAACATTACATAAACAAATAACTAACCATAGATTATTAAAAAGATTGTACATTAACGTGACCTAAAAATTTAAGGAACATTTTTTAGGAACATATTTGCTGCTGAGTCATAACAAACATATATTTAGCCCATATTAAAAGTCATTGCTAATTTAATATACTTACAGTTACTATACTTTATATTTACAATAATTTAAAATACTACAGTACTTCACCATGTTTTATTTATTCCTTTATTGGTGAAATATAATTTCTAGTTAGAAGCATTTGTATTATGAATTATACTGCATTTTAAATGATATTCAATGCGTACTCACATTTATTGAACCTTCCATCGCCCAAGAGCAGCCTCCAGACTTCCACCCACAACCAGCTTCAATACACTCCCTACACCTAAAGACATATGATACAAAATCTATTCCGTTAAATCATACATATGATTATTTTGTAATTTATTGGCACATACAGAGAAGGAGAAGGAGGTCCTCTGATGTTTGAACAATTCCTCAAATGTATTTTCTGTGACCATATTGTCCTAAATATCCGTATTCTGACTGTCACTTCCACACCTGTAAACATAAGGGTTCAATCTTGTATAGTTCACTTATTTTGAATTTCTTGAGACTGACCTTCCACTGGAATAGTTCTGTTGGAGAGGTTAAGGGTGCATTGTGGGTAATGGAGAGAAGTTATTCCATGCAGCGGGGGAAACTCACAGACAAAGTTGATAGGTTTGTCAGGGCCCACGGTCACATGTGTCTGGACTTTAAGCATGATCTGGAGAAGAAAAGAGCACATGTAAGATATTGCTACTACTAACTAGGCCTGCAAGGTGTATATCGGCGAAACCCCTCCATACGTCTGCCCCATATGTCTGCCCCATACGTCTGCCCCATGCGTCTGCCCCATACGTCTGATACAACTAGCACCAATGTGGGTCTTCTGCTTTTTCCAGGGACCAGCTAGTCACAGGGCTAACATATACACTGACCAATTTCTCTCTCATTCATTCAGTAGAGGCAATTTGAATGACCAATTTTCACATACATTTCATTGGATGATGACAGGAAGCTGGAGTACCTTGGGGTGAACCCACAGTAACACAAAGAACAGAATTTACCCATAGTGATTGTGGAAGGAGGCAAAAGAAGAATCGTTAATGATTAGACTTGTACCTGACCAGCTGCATCACTTTCAGTTGTATAGGAGACCATCTTCTCCTGTTTGAGATCTTCTGATATAGAGATCCAGCTTGAGTTTTTGCAGTCACTCCCAAAGGTGCACCTATAGGGAAGATCAAAACCATCTCATAACTAAAAAGCACGCAGACCTCCGCCAAGGCCACTCATTTCCATGGTTTAATCCCCACATTTTATCAACAGGTCTTTCCTGGATGGATGTAACCAGAACTTATCATACATTATATTATACATTATATTAACACTAGCCAGCCTGGATAGATTTACAATGTGGTTTGCAACACATTTAGTCTAACTAGCTACATTGTAATCGACTGTACTATCTTTAGGCCTGATCTAATTGCCCCACAGTATTAACTAAATAAATACATTTAGTTTGTCTCTGATTTGGAATTTTGGATTCAGTGGAGTCTCTTGCCAATATAACTGTACCATTAGTGTAACTATTAGCACCCAAAGAGCTCTGTTAGCATCAATACTAATCGCAATTATCAATAACATCACTAAATACAACAGAAATCCATAAAGAATGATTTCAGTATAATTCATTTCTTGTTCCCCTCTTCTCCTCTTCATTGACTTTGAAAACAGTTGCTTCAGTTTTCTTTCTCAGTCATTGTACAACTAGTTAGCACAAGAGCTAATGTTTACAACAGAATACTTCCTGATTTCCACAGCAGGCTAAACCAAGAAGAGTTGAAACCAATAAAAAGACGTACCCCAAGGTTTTGATATTATTTTATATTATTTATTTTAGGTCCCATAGAGTCCTAGATTTATTCATATTATATTTTTTCCCTCTGTGCCTAATTATTAGCCCTCTAATGCGCAGTAAGGGCTATTTTTAATAATATTTTTTAAATGCACATTTTAAATAACTTCTGTCATACCTGTCATACATCTTAACACCATACTAATGCATCAATGAGGGCAAATACTGTTCTTAAAAAAAACATTCAATAGGTAAAACACATCTAATAACTGTCAGCTCAACATTGGCTAATAGACCTGGGGTTAGTAAATTCTGAAATCGCTGTAACTACTTTTTACAGTGGCCAGTAAGCAAAGACATTAATGCCCAGACCTGCTTATAATGGGGTCTCCATGTTATCAACCACATTACAACTACAGTAGGAGGACGGAAGACACCAACCTTTGAATAGAGTCACACCACACACAGAGTGGATCATGTGCTGACCAGCATTTGTGTAGAGATGTGTATGTAGCACACTTAGACACTGGGACCCTCATGATCTACAATGTACATCAGAATTAGCATAGTTATACATTGAAGCTGCTGTTTCCTAAAATAAGAAATTGGTTAAAAAAAAATCTTTGAAAGGACTATTTGAGTCTGCTCTGTGATGTAAAGTAGATCATCTTCTTTCTCTTGGCCTCCACAGAAAAATCAGAGTTTGTGGGCAACAGTTGGAGGTTTACTTCAGTAGTCCCTTTGCTGGCCTCTACTATTGGTCAAAGTGGTAACCTACAAACTCTGATTTGATTTTACTGTGGAGGCCAGGGGAGGGACTAAAGTAAAATAATAACTAGGCCTGTGCTGTCGTCCCCGACAGCAAGGTGTATATCGGCGAAAACGGCCCCATACGTCTGCCCCGTACGTCTGCCCCGTACGTCTGCCCCGTACGTCGCCCCGTACGTCTGC
>JAVQKC010168195.1:0-10871 GCA_036025475.1 Philypnodon macrostomus
GGAGCGTGAGATTGACAGATGGATCGGTGCAGCCTCTGCAGTGATGCGGTCGTTGTACCGGTCTGTCGTGGTGAAGAAGGAGCTGAGCCGAAAGGCGAAGCTCTCGATTTACCGGTCAATCTACGTTCAGACTCTCACCTATGGTCATGAGCTTTGGGTCATGACCGAAAGGACAAGATCTCGGATGCAAGCGGCCGGAATGAGTTTTCTCCAACGGGTGGCTGGGCGCTCCCTTAGAGATAGGGTGAGGAGCTCAGTCACTCGGGGGGAAGAGCTCGGAGTAGAGCCGCTGCTCCTCCACATCGAGAGGAGTCAGCTGAGGTGGCTCGGACATCTGTTTCGGATGCCCCCTGGACAGGCAGGTCCCACCGGAAGGAGGCCCCGGGAAAGACCCAGGACACGCTCTCGGCTGGCCTATGAATGCCTCGGGATTCCTCCGGAAGAGCTGGAGGAAGTGTCTGGGGAGTGGGAAGTCTGGGCGTCCCTGCTTAGACTGCTGTCTCCACGACCCCGCCCCGGATAAGCGGAAGAAGATGGATGGATGGATGGATGGATGGATGGACAATGCAGTTGGGCTACAGCAGCAGAAGATCACAAGGTCCATTTTTACTTGGCCTTGATGCTGACATAAGCATTAAATGAACAAAACTTTATGTAATAGTCATTAGCATTATACAATTCCACAGTTAGTGCGTGCTCCGTAGATCTCTTAACCTGGATAACAGTGGATTTGAAATAATTTTATTTCTGTGTTGTCATAATTTTAGACAATTGCCATGCTGTCCAACACAATAGAGCTGTTATAGCACATTTCTGTCTTGCTAGGACACACAGAGGAAGAAACCATCTTTTGATGCCATCTGTGAATTGGATGCATCAAATCCAAGCTTTCACTTATTTTTGAGCTTCTATCTTTTCTGTGTTGTCAATCTGTCAATTTGTCTAGTTTTGTTTTACTGGAACAATCTATCTCTGCAGCACTTTTTTGAATGCACTGTCCACAAACTATTTTTTGACACAGCTCTCTGGAACTGGCAGCTTTACAGGGAAAAACCTTTTGTGACTTTCTGGAGTACATTGGGAAATGTTTTTTACTTTTTAAACCATGTAAATCCAGGTTAAAGTATGGGTAAATATGTCAAATAAAATAATAAGACAAATCTATACATTTAAAAGTAGTAGACATTCTAATAAAATTTCAGATGTGTTCAGACAAATAAAGGTTAATACAAACTACGCAATACGTGTGAAACTGGACCTCAAAAACATAACTTTAAAATTTCAAAATCAAAATAATGTGATAGATAAAAAAAAAAAAAAAATAGTAAGCGTGGTTTATCTATTTAAGCAAATTTGTCTAAATTCTTCACATAAGCAAAAGTTAGACACAGAGCAAAACCACCCCAAAAGTCAAAGCCTGTTTCTAGCTCAACTTACTATCACTATCTATAACTAGGCCTGTGCTATCATATATAATATTCTGTGGGTACTCAAATTATGCTTCTGGAAATTAAAATTGAGCAGGTATAAGTCACACAAAGATAGAAGAACCAATGTATATATATAAACTAGGCCTGTGCTGTCGTCCCCGACAGCAAGGTGTATATCGGCGAAAAGCCCCCCATACGTCTGCCACAACTGTCACCAACGGGTACCTTAAACAGATATTGTGTGATTTCTAAGGGTTTTTATATTTGTTAACAAGCAATTAAGAGGCCCTGCCGCCAAACCATGACAAACATTGGAAGGGTCTATTTGACTTTTTTGATTTGTCTGGATGTTTGTGAAGAATGTTTTTGACAAATTTTCTTTCAGTCTATAGGGGGCGCTATAGAGGTAACTGGCATCATATTGGTCAGATGTGTTCAGGGCTGGGGGTAATTAGATGTTTTAGGTTTGAGCAAAGTATGTATGCAGGATTATTGGCTCAATAAAAGTGAATCAAAGCATTAGTTCCTTAATTATTTAATTGTCATTAATCGTAGAAGTACCAAACTCAATCCAGTTCAGCGTCTTCATGATATGTACCTCTGTGCAAAAGCTCGTCTTTTTTTAATTATAGTGCTCACACGTACATTCTGTGGACACAGACACAGACCAACGTGAGTCCATAATATCGTCGTTTTGCCGATATAATTACCCAAACTAGTGAAAACCCACCAAGCGTGAATGAATCTGAAAATGTGTGTTTATAGGAATGACAAAATAATGTAGTGTAGACTAACAGTGTTTGTCTGGCCATTATGTGTCCATAGTTAAAATTCACTGCACTTGTGGACTCCAGCTAAACCTGCATCTGTATCAACATGACAGGAAGTCATTTGGGAATCAACAGAGGATATCTAGTGTGTCGGGCTGTTACCTTCTGAAGTGAATAGGGCTTGATGAATAGGTTTTCATTTTCATAATTGGCTCTGGCCTGTGTCGTTTTCTTTGCACGCTTATCACAATAACACAGACTGATAATCGGCAGCTATCTCAATCCCCAAAACCCTCATTTGAATTGAGTTTATTAGACAATGAAATAGCCAGCCATAGCCACTCACTATGTAACACAAATGTCCTGTAGCTTCAAGAAATAAAAGGCCTCACAGCTGTTTAGAAAACTAATTAGCCAGTAATGATCAACGCATATTCCACACTTACAGTACAGTGCAAACTTTTAAGGTAAGGTTCTAAAAGCACATGAATGCAGAAACAGAAGTGAATTATTTCAATAGTGTTACTACTTTGCTTCATTTTTCATCACTTTTTGAAAACATTTGCACAGTACTTGCCTTTTCAAACCTGTCCAATTAAACTAAAGTGTTGTGTAATGAAAAAAGACACAAAATATTAAGAAACAATCTTAAGTCCAGATATATCAACAGTGTCCTCTTGTGGCTGCAATTCCTAATCTTGTCTGTGTGTTGTTTCAGCTCAAGTGACCCAGATTTGTGTTGCCATGCCAGAATGCCTTGACAACTGCCAGCCACAATTGCGCCCAGCTGCCTTGAAAGGTGGCAGCGATGTACCATGATTTGCAAGGAATTTATGCTGGGAGAAGTGCTCGGAAGAAAATTCACTTCACTACTATTTGGCCACATACCATTAGGTCACATTTATACTTACGTCTGTCAAGGCAACAAGCCTGCCACCTCCGTTTTGCACAAGCTGCACCAGTCATTTTATAAAAAGCCAGGCAAAGTGCATTAACAGTCACACTGTAACAGGAAGTTGTCCATACACTTCACAGAATAAAGCAGTTACTCTGACGGCTTCACTTTTTAGTCTTCAAGAACAATAAGGTAGCAGAGTCAGATTTTGATTGCGTCACAAATATTTTTAGAAATGTTCCTTTAATTATACTATTTCGATATGCTAGATTTGTATGAGCTTTCTGCCATGTTATAATGTTTCCTCATCAAAAACATGCAGAGAACTTTGCTGGGTCGGTCTGTCTGTAAGCTGAGGCATTGACCCTCTCATGAGCTTTCACCCCACCTTGCCATCACTTTCCATTACATGCATTGGCTGTAGTAGTGAAGTGGGTGTGGCTTAAAGGAAAATGCATCTAATTAGAGAATTTTCAACAAAAAAGTAATTGATAAATTTATAAATTGTCATATGCTAATCATGCTAATCTAAATGGTATACAAAAAGGATTTGAAAAGCGTAATAAAAGGCATTATATTACCCCTTTAAATGTATATTCTTGGTCTAATGTTGTAGTATTTATTTTGAACCGCAGCATACAGGCTATACAATGTTAATGCGTGTCCTTATGACGTTAGCAAAGATTGTGCATCCGTGGGTGTTTACATGTATGTGTGGGCTTGCAAATCCATCCCAAATGACCTTGCATCCTCATTATTCTCTGCAACCAGCCACTTCAAAACAAGCTGTGGGTTGAAAGACCAGCGATGACGAGATTCTGTCTGATCTCACACTGATTTGTTGTCTAATTGATACATACATACATTCACAGTCAACACAAGGTTTGGGAGAGGAGAGTCTTATTCTTGGGAATGCATTTGTTTAAATATTTTATACCATCTTGCAACACATTTACTACCATCGCCGGCTGGGTGATCATGTTCTAAGACTCGGCTGTGCAGGGGGTCTTTCAAACGTAAAGTTGGATCCAATTTGATATTCTTGTCTCTTTATGCATGCTAAATGTAAGCAGAGTTAATGGTTTGGAGTGAGTCTGTGGCTGGATAAGTTTAAAATATGTGGGCCTCATTCAGCAAATATTAATCTGTGCCTAATTGAACATAATTGTACTTGAAAAATAGAAGAGGACATTTTGGAGTCACTGGGCCTGCTCATTACTGTGGTGCAAATAACTAATCAGCCAAACACATTGTTGGTATAAGATACAGCAGTGTCATAATGGTTTACAGGGAAAGTTCTGAAAAAGAGAAAATATTCAGTGAGCAGTTCTGTGATTATTATGATTTGTTGGTGCATATAATGAAAGAGTGATTCCAGTAAATGGTTGCATGGTCTGCAGAAGACCACCTGAACACACACAACATATCATAATTTAAATCATCTTGAGCTGGACACTTTATTACGTACAGGGTTTGACTAATAAAGTGGCTCGTGAGTCTGAAGGATTTTTGTATCTTCCACAGCATCAACAAAGGTACTGTGGGACGAACAATGATGTACCACGCTGGTTTTAATTTCAGATGCCAAAAGGATCTGTATCTGACAAAATGCAACTGTGTTACACCCTGGGTAGTGACTGTGTTGGTGGCTCTCTGTTACCCACATACTGACAGGCTTCAGGACTCGTGCTGCTCCCGTGGTCGTGGGCTATGAGTGTCTAGCACAGCACTGTGCTTCTGCCTCCGGAGATAGAGCCATTTAAATTGTATTCCTCATCCCGGGATATTATCATCAAACGGGCAGCAGCAGCAAACACCTGTTTAAATTCTCATCTAAAGTAAAATGAAGAGTCAACATTTATGTTGTGTGCACTTATGAATGTGTCATATGAATTATGTACCTTTTGCAGTTCAAGTGCTGTAAGCAGTGATCCCTGTACAATTGCACTATATTGTTCTGTTGGGGGCGGCAATAACGCTGTTATTAAACCAGGAGGTTGGTTCGATTCCCACTCCAGCAAAATACTTCACCTTGCCTTTGGATAAATGGATAGTGTTTGGTGGTGGTCAGAGAGACTGTAGCTACCTTCATCTCTCTCAGTCTGCCTGTGGGCATAACGATAGCTTACCATCACCAGCATGAGACTATGGCATTTTTTTAGCACTTTGATATAATATAATATTTTTAAATGCTTATTCTGTCTGTCTATTGGATGCCTGAATACTTACTGCATACAGATTTTACAGACAAATTTAGTTCTAAGCCTGAAGTGAGCTGCATTCAGAAAGACATAGTACATGAACATTTGAGAGACTTCTTTATCCTGGAATTACAATCAAAGACCAACATGCTGGTGGTACACTGCTGACAGGGAAAAGGCTTGAGTTCATCTCGTAATTATGACTTTGTCCTGTCTTTATTGTTGGTGCATGATCAGCTCCATCAAGACCGAAATAATTGATTCACCATTTATGCTAATGGTATGGATCTAGGGCGCAGAGGAGCAAATACCCAGCCATGTTGTCTCTTCTGTGACATTTAAAATGGGATGAAGAAAATGTTGGAGTCAGATAGAGGGAGGATGCTCTGGTGCCAGGTTGTACTAAACAGATCAGACAATAAATGGCAACAAGAACTTCAGATGTCTTTAATCACTGCCTGTTTAGAGACCTTTACTATTGTGCAACTGATGGGGCTAAATTAGGTGGCACTCAAGCATGCTGAGCCCTTTAAGCAATTAGGTCCCTCCCACCAGGCAGTGATGATCCAAACACTGATTCACAACCTGTAAATTTAAAGAGGTATATCTCTGGCCACTTTATTAGGTACACCTGTCCATCTGCCCAGACAGACTATGAACAATTCACTATGGCCAATTTAGATTTATCATTTCACCTTTGGACTGTGGGAGGAAGCTGGAGAAATGAGATTTCTACAACAAACAGGAAGGCCTTTTTACACTAAGGCAGAAACACTAATATTAAACCAGCCTCTAAAAGATTTTTATATTAATGATGTTTACTGTAACCATGTGTGCTTAATCGCCCTAACCAACTTAAGAAAGAAACTAAATCCTCCACATGGAGGTTGTGCTAATGGCTCAGTGTCTGCCCCTTGCTCAGGTTGCCCCAGCAGCAAAGGATGATGGATGTTTTAAATGCATTGAATGAATTTCCCTGTGGGACTCAATAATATACTTTACAGTAATTCTGAGAAAGTCACTGTTTATTAATTGTAAGATTTTGATCTCTTTTCAAAAGTAGTTTTTTTGTAGAACAATTATTTTCATTATAATGCCTTGTTTGGAATGCTGCTTGTCAAAATGCCAGTTTGTACTCTATTGACCCTTTTCAAGTCACAAACGTGTCTGACAAAAGCTTTGGAAAACGCTGGGTCCATCACCTCAAAACCAGCTCAGAATCTCTGGTTCTTTAATGTCAATCACCTGTCAGGCCATGGCTGATCGGCTGCCAGCAGCCCAGCCGGTCGCCCCTGGCACTAAAGGTAGCACTCACTCACGAGAATTAAAGTTTTTGAGTTACTCTTCATAATATGAGCAAATTACCTGTGTCAATGTCAATGCCACTTAGGAGTCAAATGAATTCCATAGTTATCGTGAAATAGGACTGCACAATACTACAATTACTATACGCAATATTGGGAAGCATAATATCCATATATCGCAAGAGACCAAACGTATAATGTTGTTCTGTCTAACAGAAAAGTACCCTGATCTGGAGCTTTATATAAAAGTATATTATGACAGAAAAATACTTGATGAGAATTAGTCCAATTTAGTTCTATTAATTATATCAGCAAAACAAGAGATATTATGGAATCATAATCTGCGTCCGTAGATCCTACGTGTGAACACGATAACTCCAAAAATAATTGCTAGATCAGTTTAAAATTTTACACACAGTTACATATCATAAAGACAACAAAATGAATTGATTAAGGCAATTGTACGATGACCACAATTGGCACCAATGGGCACCTTAATCAGACGTGTGATTTCTAAGGGTTTTTATATTTACAAAATTTACCAAAAAAATTCTTCACAAACACAGACAAATCCAAGAAGTAATAGACCCTTCCCATATTTGTCATGGTTTGGGGGCGGGGCCTCTTAATGCTCCTTGACAATATAAAACCCTTAAATATCAAACAATGTCCAATTAAGGGGCCTGCTGGTGACATAGAAGTTGTGGCAGACGTATGGGGCTGTTTCGCCAATATACACCTTGCTGTCGGGGACGACAGCGTGGGCCTAGTTGTATATGTATTAGCTGGTGGTGAATACATATCAATCATTGTGTAATCCACTTTGTAGATTTTGCCTTTGCTGCCACCAGTTCTCTCGATGCCAAATGGGCACTCCACAAATGGCCAGTTAACTAAACCTGCCCACAATGTGATTTCGACATATTGTTCACTGGACGACCATCTCCCAGGGGGAAACACCCTAAAACAAAATCAACACACCAAAAAGGAAGACTGTGATGGCTCTATCTCGTTCTCAGCTGCCACTCACAAAGCACACACATCAATCACACCGGTCACCCTCGGAGACCAGCAGCTCCATGGAAGCAATTTGTCACAGATCCTTAGGCGGGGACATGTTGCTAAAAAGCTTGACTAATCTGACTTAGATAAAGGTCCTAAATTTCCTGGAAGGATGTTAATCAAAAGAATGTGTTCAATGTTCAAAAAAGACCAGTGGTTGTGAAAAGGTCAGACATTACAGTCAGGCGTGTCAGTGAGGTAATAAAACCACTGTAATGCCTTTAGAACAGTTCAATTACAGCTTGTATTTTTGTTTTTGTCAAAGGACCTTTATTATGCAAAAGTTACATTCTTTGTTTTAAGATTCCCTTATTAATAACATACCGGGAGTTGTGTTTTGCGTCATTCACATGTTTAAGTAATCCATATTCTCCAAATGACTGGTTCCTCCTTATCCCCTCCTCCATCCTTAACCCCTCCAAATCCAGGAAGCACTGTCAAAACCAACAAGCTCGCTACACATCAATGTCTGGTCTCATTAATATATCCAAAAATCTGTGTATTGTATGTATGTACATGTATGTATTGCATCATACATGTACTATTTTTTGCTAATAAAATAAAATGCTTAAATCCAGCTGCAAATAAATACATAAAGTGACCTCATTACCTACAGAAGCAATTGAGATTTTACCTTCTTGGTCCCAACTACAATTTACATTTTAACAAACAAAAGGAAGGCTTACCAATGCCAGAGGTCTACCGACATGAATTAATTGGATAGCTCTGTTACAGTCGGAGAAGCCCACAGCTGCATGGCATTCAAATATAGTGCTAATTAGTGCTGTATAAAGCAATATCGAAACAGCATTTCAATGAAGGTGTTGAGTTACCACAGTGGACACAGACTGGCCTGAACTGCCTCAAGTGTTCATCCTAATTTGCATTTGCTGGGACTTCTGCTGTTACACACATGTTTTCATCATGAATTACCTGGTACCGATGGCTAATATTACAGAAACGGAAACCAGAGGTGGGCAGAGTGCTTCATTGAGAGAGAGAGAGCACACAAGTGGGATTTTAGAGCTTCAAACAACATCCACTTGCCATAGGACAGAAGCACTATCGATCAAAATGCCTAGAACTATCAATTGCAAATGCAACTAATACTTTTGGATAAATTGTTAATGTATCATCAACAAGCATTTACTTTCTTGTTGGGGTTTATCTACTTGTCTTTTAGATCCAATACCTTCAAAACCTTGTAAAGGGGTTTTCCCTGAAACTATCCTGAATCTTATAAACTCCCGAGCATGTAGACGATGATAGACTATTGCTTTGACCCTTTTATTAGGAAATGTTGTTGTGACAAACCTTGGAAAAAATCCTGACTCTAGACATCAAGATTTCTAAGATTTCTATTATATATACAAATTAAATTCATGTTCAGAAATAGGCCCAAATGTTATTATTTATGTGCCTAACCTCAATCCAGACATTTTATCTAACTATAGACCAATATCAAACCTTCCTTTCATTTTCTAAATTTCTTGAAAAGCTAGCAGTTAAACAGCTAGTTACCACTTGCAGAATAATGGTTTATTTGAAGACTTTCAGTCAGGATTCAGACCCCATCATAGCACTGAAACAGCCCTAGTTAAAGTTACTAATGACTTATTAGCTGCAGATAATGGAATGGTATCAATCTTGGTTCTGTTGGACCGCAGCGCTGCATTTGATACCATTGACAACAGGATCTTATTGCAGAGGTTAGATGTAGAGAGTGATATAGGGATTCAAGGTACAGCTCTTTCTTGGTTTCAGTCTTACCTGTCAGATCCATATAAATTATAAATTATGAATTATTCACAAAATCGATTAATTAACATAATGAGGAAAACATGGTATTACCTTCCACTGCTATGCAGATGACACACATTTGTACCTTTCAATGAAACCGAACCAAACCGAAGTGCATGTATGAAAGACTTAAGACCTTAATGACATTAATGACAAAGAACTACTTGCTTCTGAACCCAGAAAAGACTGTAAGAAACCTTGGAGGATTGTTATTTTAAAGCTCATATAAGCCAAGTTTGTAAAGCTAAAATCTTTCATTTACACAACATAGCCAGAATCAGAAATATCTTATCAAACAGTGATGCTGAGAAACTGATTCATGCATTTGTCACATCAAGGATAGATTACTGCAATTCTCTTTTGGCAGCCTGCCCTAGAAGCTCCTTAAAAAGTCTTCAACTCATACAAAACGCAGCAGAAGGATTATTAACAGTTCTCTGGCAGACGAGAACACATTACTCCTGTGTTAGATCTCTTCACTGGCTTCAGTTGAATTTAGGGTCAAGTTTAAAATCCTTCTTCTAATTTACAAAGCCTTAAGCAGACAGGCCCCATCCTACCTCAAGGATGTATCCTCCCATATCATCCAAGCTGTGCACTTCGCTCTCAAAATCCAGGTTTATTAGTGGTGCCAAGGATCTCTAAAAGTACAGTCAGAGGAAGAGCCAAGTTACCAAGCGCCTGCTTTATGGAATCAACTTCCAGCTCAGGTTAGAGAGGCAGACACAGACTCTACATGTAAGGTTAGACTTCTTTTATGAGAAAGCCCAGGACAGCTAAAGAACAGGGTGGATCTCAGAGTTCTTTCTCAGGGATAAATGAGCTATGCTGAACTAGGAGCTAGATGCTGGGGGAAGTATAGTGCACAGAGCACTAGCCCTTGGCTGTTTCTGACTCTTCATTTTTACACTTTACACTTTTTATTATACATTGTTAACTCTATCACTAGTTCATTGCTATTCATATGTTGTTCCTCTGTCCTACTCCCTCTTGGGGGAGTGGATACTGTTTCAGATGCCTGGCATGCTGTTAAGGTGTCCCGGTGATGACCTCAGCTTTCTCTGTCTTTGGTCTGTCCTCACTAATGGCGGACCTCTCCTAGACCCCTCTCGGACCTCACAGCTTCAGATGCCTGGCTTGCTTTTAGATGTCTTAGTGGATGACCTTAGCTGGTCGCCTCCGTGTTTGTGTTCTCATCTGGATCCCCCTTCCCCCAGCCAAACCTGCTGCATCACCTCAATCATCTGGATACCCCCCTCTTCATCTGGATGGCCCCCTAAACCTGCTGCATCTCCTCATTCATCTGGATTTTCCATTACCACGATGAACATCCCCTATCTAAAGACAGTCCTTTTTTGTGTGTCTATTGATTGTCTGTTATCTTTGTTTATTGTTTGCAATGACCTTGT
>JAVQKC010168198.1:0-17568 GCA_036025475.1 Philypnodon macrostomus
ATAACGCAGAAAAATGAACGTTTGTGAGTTTGAGCAGAGCAGTCTGCAAGTGCATAAATGTGTGAAAGTTCATGATACGTCCAGTCAGCTCAGCTGTGTGGGACTTTTTCACTCTCTCAATGATCTACTGCAATATAAAGTGAAATGATCTACTGCAATATAAAGTGAAATGATCTACTGCGATTTAAAGTGAAATGATCTACTGCGATATAAAGTGAAATGATCTACTGCGATATAAAGTGAAATGATCTACTGCGATATAATGTGAAATGATCTACTGCGATATAAAGTGAAAAGATCTACTGCAATATAAAGTAAAAGCTCTACTGCAATATAAAGTGAAATGATCTACTGCTATATAAGGTGAAATGATCTACTGCAATATAAAGTGAAAAGCTCTACTGCGATATAAAGTGAAAAGATCTACTGCGATATAAAGTGAAAAGCTCTACTGCGATATAAAGTGAAAAGATCTACTGCGATATAAAGTGAAAAGATATAAAGCTTGTGCAGCCACAGCTCACGCTTCATGCTGGCGCTGCAGAGTGCAGACTGAAGAGGCTCTGCCAGCAATAACGTCCGTGCAGAAACACAAAGTTCCACACTTGTTTGACCACTCAGCAGCAACTCAATGCATTTAGCAAAAGGGTGAATACGAAAGGGCATTTAAGTTATCCTTAAGTCATGGAGTGGTGTGAGTATTTCAGAAACGTCTATCTCTATGGTTTAGAAATTCTAAAAACCACAACACATTTGAATCAACTGTGAAGCAGATGGGCATCAGTATCAAGGTGTTCCAAATAAACTGGCCAGTCAATTAATATTACAAGTTATCATTGTTGTCCAGCTAGCCAAAGTGTGACATGTGCTAGTTCAATAATAAATAAATACATAATAAAAGCTTTATAAATATGCATATTACTTTGTTTCCAAATTCACTTGAGAATAGTAACACACACCCACAAAAAGACAAAATACAGTTCTCTGCCATGTATTTATTTGAAGTACAAGGTCAGCAGATGGATAAACCAAAGTGTCAGCTGATGGAGGCACTTTATGAGGGAAGACACTTCACTGAACCTCTACAGCAGAAGAAGCAGCAGAGGCAGGAGAAGCTGGAGCAGCGTTTTGGCTGTAGAAACAGATCTCCAATGGTATTTCCGGAATGTTTAACCAAAGCCATGGAAATCTCGAGGGATGCTAAAATTATACACTCCCGCTCACTTCGTAAATCTGTGAACAGTTACTCGCCACTCTAAAGAAGAATGCAATTTATGCGTCTGTTTACTCACACAAGCACTTTGTTCTAAGGCCCAAGAGGGTCACGTTCCTCAAGTAACGTCAGTTTAAATTCTCCATCAAGGTAAAGACTGTGTGAAAGTGCTTCCACACACACCAGGGCAGGGTTTGACGGAGGAGGTTTTCAGACTGATCAAAGAGAGGCTCTCAAAGTAGAGCCTGTTCTGATCCTACGCTCACATGATACGAGGGTCTTCACGGTTCAGAGCGCACTATACTGACGTCAGACAAGATCACAACATAGAGCGGGGATCGAGAAAAACACTGCAACTATTACCTCAACTGATAGAGACATGACAGCAGGGTCTTAACCTGTCTTTAACATGGCAGCTCAGATGTGCACCTCCACCTCCCTCTAAACCAGTGAGATCCAGTCTACGGGATATTAATTACATAAGGACAAAAATGTAGAACAAAGAAAGCAGACGAAGATGGCTTTGACTGTCATTACAGCAGCAGAATTAGCAGCTACCACCCTCTGGGCCTGCCTCTCAGACACACGTGTCAGCTCTATCCATTCTCACAGCTTTGATTGATGCTCCACTCCTAACACAGCCATGCGTCACTAATCATTTCATATTAGTCTACATGGAAAATTGAGAAAATTGACTAACCATTAACAAACCATTTATTGCCAAAGGATGGCATTAAGTATCTGACATAGACCTTCAAGTGATTCTTGATGGTTACAGGGTGAATTATATACTCTTGTTGTCTACTGGTACATTTTCTATTTTTCTTCAAGCAGAATGTTAAGTATGCTAAACAAAGGCTGGAATGGAAACCGACGCCCCCAATTTGATTAGATTGACCATAGAATGCTGTCAAAAGCTAAGCACGCATTAAATTAATTGTTAATATCAAAAGTGGTCTTGGAAGTAATATTACAAAACAATTGGGTTATATGATTGAAAACCAATTAATTTTCATCTTATTAGCAAATTAGAAGTCAAGGGGTGCATTTTGTGTTAGTTGTGCTGTCCATATTAAACACATGGTCAAGTGCAAGCATAATGTTTCAGTCCAGCAGTAAGACAGTGGCCTGACTTCACAGGAGTTGCTGTGTGAGAACGATAAGCTGAGACTAAGGGAATCCTGGGAAAGCTGTGAGGCGTTTGTGAGTAATCTGACCCAGAGGGCAGGCTTAGGCTGAGCCATGTAGTACAGGACAATGAACTGGAGCAGCACAGAAACTTATACACAGCCATTTAATCGAAAATGACTTTAGACATGCTTTCGTCGGCAGAAAGAGATTACGCCTGTTTATATGCTTTTTATTCACAATTTTTACATGCGTGAATGTGAATCCATGGCCTGATAATAGCAGTTCGCCACACCTCCCTTCTGCTATCAAGCATCCAGGCACTCAAATGTGCACTTTTTAAAAGGAAATCAACAGCAACAGCGATGAGATGAGAGTGTAATGCAAAATACATCTGTGTTTCCCATTTTAATCTGCTCCCTCAACATGTTAGCGAAATTGTGCCTCTGCCAAATTTAATATATTGGCTCCTTCTTACCACTATTGGCCAAAGATAAACGTGTCAACATGCCTAGCGCCTACACCAGAACACACTGTGACTGTGGACAGATGAAGATTGACAATGTGTTGAATGGTTATTCCAGCCAGGAGAGGATCAAATATGTATGAATGAAGCTCCATATACTTCCCCCAGGAGGATACTCCACACACATGTAATCTGTATGCTGCCTGTTCTTAGACCTGTCCTCTTGCTTCTTCAAACTCATTCAGCCAGACATAGGTTATTTGTGCTTTTGAAATGAAAGATAACAACTGCCGACAATACATTCAGGATCTCACCAGTCAAAGCCGCGCCTCCCTGCATCACTGTTAGGACCTGTCTACCACTTCAACACATTCTGTCCGCTCGCTTATCGCCTCCCGTTTCAAACGACTGTATACTTCCCCCTTTCTCAGCAAAACTGCAATTCCACCACTCACGGGTCTAATTTATGCAGCGATTTATCCCACCGCATCTCGTGACCACCTGTCATGTGGAGATAGCATTCGGGGTAGTATTGAACCAATGCAATTACCAGGCAGGGGTCTGTGGTTCAAGCTGCATCTTAAAGGCAGAGCAAGTCTTAGCCACCTTGTTACGGTGAAAGCTAGTATTACCGGTAAAGGTACCGTATCGAGACAGAAGAGATGTAGACATGTGTGCATCTCCCAGAAAGCATCATGGTAAAAAGCCAACAATGACACAAAGTAACACATAGAAGGGCTGCACAAGAAATACATAAAATATACAATGACTATGTATAATAATGCCTTTTGGATATCCTTTTTCAAGTGAGTTTGAGTTTCAGTAGACAACACATACATGTACAAATCTAGCTAAATCAACACTAATGATAAGATTAGTTATATTCACCAGTCCTTTTTTAATGAAATCTAGGCATGAACAAAAAGACAACACCAGAGCTTAACTCGACTTAACCAGGTGGACTAAAATAACCAGTACTAAAATAGGGCTGAATCAAAACAAAACCAGGACATAACTAATGGTGATTAAAGAAGTTATGTAAATCTCAGTCCTATAACATTATTGCAATCAATTTAGTTTTTTTCCAAACGGGACATTGTGTTTGCTAATATTGCAATAAAGACACATTTGCCATATATTGTGCAGTTGTAACACTGAGTAAAACATTGTGTCACCAAAGCATGTGTGAAAGCTGCCGGAGCTGCAGATGGCCATTAAACAGCATGCTGTAGCTAACTTCCTAATGGCAGCCAATTTAACTGAAAATCTACTTGTGTTTCAAGAGCAAACAATCCATCGCAGAGACTGCTAAGGCACTATTCTCCGAATAAATAGTGAAATACCAAACACTGAAAACAGAGCAGCAGGAGAATGGCTGGGGGACAAAGACATAAAATAATGCAAAGGCAAGTAAAGAAATAAAATAGGCCAGGGATACAGATGGAGGAAGAAGAATCACAGATTAGATCGAGATAAAGCGGTGAGTGAACAGAGGCTGGAGGAAATAGAGGGGAAGAGACAGAGAAGGAGTGAACAAAAAACAGGCTAAGAGGAGCCGGCTAAACTCCAAGCTCAGCAGTCCTCCCCGGGCTCAATTTCCAGGACATGATTAGTTCGGAGTGATGACATGTAATGGTGCAGAAAAAAGGACCTCTTCAACTTCTTCACGAAAACTCTCTTGTTCTCCCAAAGTATATTCAATCCAAAATAGAAACCAGCGCTAATGCAAACTCTGGGGATTTGTAATTTTTCACACTTGCAGCTAACTACAGTGAACTAAAAATGGGAAAATGTGCTACTGTCTGTGACTCCTTTCTGCAAGTGTAGTGGCAGCAAGTCAAGTGGGGCAGCTGGTCATTCACTAATGGGAAGGTTGTCGATTACTCCAACCACTTTAAAGTGGATTGTGTTCACTGGCAAGCCACTTCACCCCTTGCCTCAATCTATGAAGATACATTGTTGATTGGTTGTAAATTCCGATGCAAGTAAAAAGTATATATTTAAAGGGGACAGTCCTAAAGGCATAATGCATTGAGAGGCAGGAATTAATATGGAAAAAAACAATGAAGAAACAGAGAAATATTTATCCATTTCTGCAGGGAATGTGCTGGTTGGTTGACACAACACATGCCTCGCCTCACTGCAAAACACTGCAACTAGCCCCCTGCGGAGTGCTTGGGCCTGCGATAACTGTGCGCCAGAGCGGAGAACAAAGAGGAAGGAACAGGCATGAATACATCAGGAAGAAAGCTAATTGACTCCAAAACACTTGTGAGGGGTTTGGGGTATCTGAGCCTCACTGCACATGCCCTTGCACTGCTCATTATGTTTTTTCTTCAACTGTTTTAACCTTGTAACCATATTCCTCCACTGCTTTTGTATAAACTATACTCCATTTGTCATCTCTGTGGGGTTACACCAAGGTCCATCTTTGGGAAAATAAAAAGTACATTTGAGTGTATGCATTTATCATCCCCTTAACCTTGCAGCAGACAGAGTGGACTTTGGCCACACCCTGACCTCCCACTGAGGCTGCTTAGTCTCAGACAGTGTCCTGGGCTGGCTCTACCCTAGAGAGCTGTTTGTACTATGCACCAGATTGAGTCCGTCTGTGTTAGCGCTGTGTGGCTAATGCAAACACAATCCATCTGCTAATTCTAATCCATTCACCTCCAATGATGTGCACACACGGGCATGCAAGCAAATAGATCAGATAGAGAGGAGCACTTCAAATATGATTAATTGATAGCATCAGTATTATTAGAAAGCCTTTGTACTCTATCTCACTAGATCATCACAACTGAAAAATCTCTAAACTGATTCATGGCCTGGAAGTTAGCACAGACCCAGAGGTGTTTAAGGGGTACAAAGACATGCAAGGACTACAGTAACACGAATCCGTGTACAAAAAGCTGAAGCCTGAGGAAAAAGATAAAGTTGAAGTGTAAACATGGGGAGGAGGATCAGGGGGAAAGCAGCAGTTTGGGGATGCTGGAAGATTAGCTGCGGTTAAACAGAGCAGATACATGTACTAAATGTGCCGACGAGTTGTTAAGCTAATCACACACTTCCAAGGGATTAGCCCATATACTTGTGTTAGGGGAACCCTTACGCTCATGTAGCTACATTATTCACTGGAAACTGACTCACAACCTCAGAATGCTTTGTCACCGCTATTACTTTTTTAGGCAAAGTACTTGAAATAGACCAAAAAAAAGAGAACCAGCTCTGACCCAGGCTGGATTATGAATATCGACCAAAAGCACATTTGCAATTTGCACGGCCAAGTGTGTGCATTGCTTCTTTACTTCTTTTGTGTGCCTTTGGTTAAGTGAATGCAAAAGGGCTCACAGTGCAATAGAGATGAGAATAGGTTCATGTGTGCGTACATGCACATGGGGCGTACAGCAGACTGACTGAGCCAATCCCCTGACTTTGCACATCACATGCATGCAGGATGAGTTTTTCCCCATAATCTCATTTAAAGCCCCTTCACACACCATAATTCAATTCTCTTTTCTAGACAATGACCATGTCATCTTAATCTGGCAGGTAGATTATACAGCATCCCACACAAGACTGCTAATGCTGAGGAAACGGCTGGAGCTATTGTGTGCTTCTTCAAGGTTGGATAGGCTGCTATAGATTGCTTTAAAGGAATGCTTCTGCCACTGTGTTTTTCACCACTGGTCTCTTGCCTTTAGAATGAAGAATTCTTGTTCTTTCACCATTTTGGATTTTTTTTTCTGTGGCATTTATTAGTTAAACTTCAGAAACCCCAGTGGCTCAAAGTCAATGAATAGATTATAAACTCCCTATCAGAGGTACACTGTGCCCAGCTTCAACATGGCCATCAATGTACTTTCACTAAGCCTCCTTGTGTACAGCCTAAGGAAAGAACCTGGTTAACCGACCAAAAAGCAACTATATTGTACATGCTTGCAGGTGTTGGGGCAGAAGGCTGTGCAGTGTGAGCAGGCAGAGCTTGTATCTGGCTTATAAGCTACAACTACCAAGTAACATAAGAGGGTAATTGAGCCAAAACAAAACCAGTTAATAATCAGTATTTCTACAAATCCTGCTTGATGGAGAATCAGATATAATTAGATTTTTTAAATTAGCATTAGTAATCAGCTACAACAGTTAGATGCAGTGGAGCGGCAGGTGTGGGCAAACTGCTTGTCTCTCGCTGTGCGGACCTGATGCTGCCCCATCAAGCTTCCCCAGCCAGCTCAATCGGATTATGGCTAAACCATTCAGCCATAACGGGGCCTATAGGGCCTCTTTCATACCTTAACCACTTATCCCACTTTGATCCACCCAGCAATGTTCCCTAAACGCAACACAACACATCCAGTTATAAATAAAATCGGTGTGTGTAAATCTGAATGATAGCTAAGGGATATAAAGTTAATTGGGTGGTCTCCCAGAAATAAAACTACACAAATGTGTGTGTGAAGTCCCTCTTGAGTGATCCTGTTCCAGCTCTGTAGTCCGACATCCTTTGGCCTCAGAATAAAAGACAGAGCGTGCCTTCACCCCTCCCAGTATTCAAACATAAATTCTTTTGTGCAGTCCTGCTAATGGAAACCAGAGGCATTCCTAACAATTGGATGAGAAACACAAAGACACCAGACCAAACAAATAACCACACTAAGAAAATAGTCATAAAGTTTAGACAGCTCAGACAGGCATTGAGGTGAACTGTCTGTAGAAAGACCACAGTACTTGAATTTACCATTCTCAGAAACAAGCAGCTTTTCATTATTATAAATACATAAACACTATACAGTACGAATCTGAGAAGTACTGCACTATCCTTTGAGCCAAGGTTACAACTTTAGACAAAGAGAAACTATGACATTGTATGAGATAAAAGCCAAGCCAGCACGCATGTCAACTCACTGAGCTCAATAGTCGTTCTCTTTTATGCGTTGGTATCTTTTTAGAGGAGCATAAGGTTCCTGGTGCCTCCGGGCTCTTCCTGTGGAGGACTTCTTCTTCTCCTCTGATCAATCCCCTGTGTCCTCTTTGTAGGTCAGCCAACAGGCCAGTAGAGCAGACAGGCTCAGTCAGACATGCTTTTAACTTACTTTTGTCTTCCTCCACTGACCATAGGGGAAACTGTCTCCAGCTGGACCAACTTCGCCTTGTTTCTCTTTATCTCCCCCGTTGCATATTGCAGTTGTTTTTTTGGGGTGCTGGATTGTCTTTGCCATGCGGATGTGAACATGGTTGTGTGAACTATAGAAAAAAGTGCCAGTACATGGTAACTAGGGCTGCACAAGATAGTACTGTATTTTCCGCACTATAGGGCGCACTGGATTATAAGGCGCACTGTTGGTTTTTGAGAAAATTAAAGGTTTTTAAGTGCGCCTTATAGTGCGGAAAATACGGTAATATAATTGTATCCTTACAAGGAAATGCAATATAAACATATCAGAAAACAAATGTGACACAATGTTATGGTCTTCATCGCATTTTCACAATAAAAAAGCATTTTCCTGGTTTAGTTGTAGCGGAGTTCTTGTTGGTCTAGTCTTAGTACTTCACTGTCAAATAGTAACATCTAGTCCTAAGGTTTTCAGTTTAGTCCTGGTTAATTCTTTAATCCTGGTTTAGCCATGGTTTAGTATTTGTTTGTTCTGATTTAGACTTTTTAGATTTCGATTTAGTTTAGAGTTACGTAAAAAATGGCTGCTGTTTTCTACTGTTTGTGTGAAAAATTGTTTCAACATAGTTATTCTATTGTATCATATTTTTCTAGTAACAAGCCATTTTATGGTAGAATGCCTCACTATTTTCACTGCAGTGGAAGTGTGTGAAAGTCTCCATTGTAGCTTCTTCTCAGAACAATAGCATGGGTGTGAGCCAACAGTGTAAAAAGTGTCTCTGGTATAGGACCAGGTGTCTACAGAGGGAGTCCCAGGGGTCCTTTTTTAAAGACATGCTTCAGCTATCACAACAGCTCTCACCGCTTTGAGGAAAGGATATCATGAGAGGGAGACAGAATGGGCAACTGGAGGTATGCTTATTGATTGTGTTCATTCACAGAAGCATGCACAAGAATAATAGTGGTGGTAAACAATCACTGCACAAAAGCAAATGGAATATCATAAATACAGAAGAATAAAGACCACATATTGAACTTCACTCAATACTTTAGGATTGTCTTATATGTCTATAGTTTTTAGGTAATATCCATTGTAACTAAAAAAATGTTGATAGTCCCCATCGTCAGGGAAACAACGATATTATGGAATCATGTCGGTCTACATCCACAGATCCTAGCTGTGAACGCGATAACTCAAAAACGGATTGCCGAATCGGTTTCAAGTTTTGCACACAGGTACATACCATAAAGACGGATTGATTTTTGTACTTCTACGATGAATATTAATTAATTAATTAATTAATTAATTAATTAATGACCTAAACTGTGAATGCAATGACTCAAAACATCTTTTTCAACTTTTCTAGACAGTTACATATCATGAAGACGCTGAACTGGATTGAGTTTGGTACTTCTACAAATTATTGCCTTGAAGCATTAATTGAGCCATAAATCCTGCTAAACATAAACAAAATCTCATTCATTTTGGCAGTGACCAGCGTGTTCGGTACAATTAAGTTATTAAATTGAATGTTTTAGGCACGAGGAGGAACTTAAGCGCTGCGGAACTATCACACACGAGTTTCCACACGGACGCTATTGAGTGACAGACTCCTGCTTCTCATTAACAGCATCATTAATGACACAGAGAGGTCTGTTGTTTCAGTGAAAGACACAAGAATATACAAATGAGCTGTGTTCTTTTAGGTTTCATTTTCCACAAATGTAAACATATTTGAACACAGGTTTAATATTAGCCATTAGACACAGTGGAGATGTAGTTGGATTAAATAAAACAGAGTAACATCATACTTCCAAACATAAATCTAACTCAAATATTTTAAATAATAATTTATTATTCAGGGTGTTATTTAGTGATCAATGGTCAAATGTCAATAGTGTATTTTTCACAAAAAAAGAGTAGCCTTATTTAAGATAATCTATTGAACAGATCACATACACATTCCACATTTTACCAAAATTGTACCAAAAATGTACTGAATTGAACCCAAAAAGAAATGTGATTTTAGTGTACTTTTACACCCCTACTATTTTATAATGTTGATACCTAAGCATTAATGTCAGACTGCAACATTTAGAATACCATCCTCTACCTTCAAAAGGACAAAGTATTGTCCTTAATAATAGATGCAGAAAATAGACAAAGAGCTGTGAACGGAAGGATGTGTCTAAATATAACATTGCCCTGAATTGTCTCTACCACCAATTTTATTACTGCTCAGGTCCCAGTTGAACCCCAGTCACAACCAAACAGACAGCTGGCACTCAGTTATATTCCCACACTTCACGCTGTGAACCAGGTCCCTGCGCACCTAGCAATGTCAAAAGCACCATTCAGACAAGCCTAAATATTTAATCAGGACATGAGGAAGCCAATCGCCTACATCCACTCGCATAAAAGATTTAAAACCCCACTGACATGATATCTAGTCAGCAGAGAGTTAGTCAAGAAGAGATGGTGCAATGAGTAACTGCAGTGCATTTGTGGTTAAACGCTACAAGGACAACTCCAGAGACAAAGAGAGCCAACTCAGCCAAGCGTGGGTCAAAGTCAAGAGCAAGGCTCGAATGCACAGGACAAGGTAAATATCTATACAAACATTTATCATGGTGCAGAAGTAGAGCAGGGAGGAAGGAGGCTTGTGAATCCCATCAGTCATGGCTTTAGACTGGGGTTAAAACTACGTCAGTGCAGTCACTAGAGGAGCAAGCAAACAAACCAAGGACAGAGAGGCTCTACTAAAGAAAATAGGCTTTGGTATAACATAATGCTTCAAGGGCCATATTATTCCCATTTAAAGCTTTTTCAACACATTTTGACCACCTCTAGATTTGCATTTACATTTTCCAAATGCCTTCTTTTTGCTAGTTTTTGCTTTAATCTGCTGGAAAAGCTTAGATTAGGTGTATCTTTAAGGCCCAGTTTCCTCCCACTGGCCACACCTACTTCACCACTCTAGCCAATGCAATGACAAAACTATGTTAAGTAGCAATGTGGGGTTTCTTCATCTATGTTTTGGCAAAAAAACAAAATAAGAAAAAAAGAAGTCAGCATATAGGCTCTCTTTAAATTAGAGTATACGGTGGCTTTCTAGTAGCATCCTGTGGTTGTGTATGTATTAGGCTGCAGCATTTAGCATAGGGTGTGGACACAAATAGGGTCTAGTCCTATAGAGTGTGATACAGATGCGGATACAGGAGGTGACCCAGCTCAGTGACAGGGTGGGACGTGACTTGATTAAGAATGCTGGTAAGAGTGATAAAGTACCACCTAAATCCACCCACATCCCGTGACCCTGCAATAAGTCAAACACCAACGACAAGCACATGAACCATAAATAATCCTGTCGCAACTTAGATTGGAGCAGCCCTCTCTTGGCCCAAGTTGAGATTTATTTTTCACTGATACAGAAAAGTAGAAAACAGTTCTTTTTGGGGAAAGACATAAAAGCAAAGTGAGTTTAACCACAAAAAGTGTTGACAACAGTAACAAATACACAACTGTATTTTGTATGTATTTTGAACATGCAGTCAAATGGTAAGCCAAATATTATTAGAATTTGTTCTTTGGCACAACTTCTGGAATCAACCAAATACAACAAATCATGTGAGGTTAACAGAGCAGGTGCCCACTGCAGAGCCCTCTCATCACCCTCGGCTTCTAAGCCAATATTCCTCACTCATTTGAATAAAAAAATCTGCAAACATTTGCTGGACCATTCAGGCTAATGTCCAATCTGTTGCTCCTTGACACAGTGCCACCACACACCTCATTTCCATTCCTGAGGCGTTACTACCAACCTGCCAACGCTTTAGTGTCATGTGGTGGGACTAGAGCGAGGGGAGTGAGGAAAATATGCTTTTTATGTGAACATGATGTGTTACCCTGTTTGAACAAAGTAGGAAACCCAAAAATGCATTGTTACTTTGTACATTACGTGTGTGAAATGTTTATTATTTTCCAGGCCTTTACCACATTATAGTTCATAAAATTCTTCTTTCTTATCCCAAGCATGAGCATACAGTACAGTATCAACATACAAAACACACAGGATGACATGAATGTGTTTTTTTCACATATTTTCAAACGTCCTTTATATATTTATGAGAGGAATATGTATGTTTTAAATAAACTGCACATGGGCAAATCCCTAACCACAGCACTATCCAAGTTCATTTTTAATTCGCCTGCATTTGAAATATCCACGCTTATTTCACTTAAACCAGTTTGCAGATAACACTTGAAACACAGAGTGGGCAGGAAAAAGACATAAATGGAAAAGCGGATGGAAGAACGTGGCCCCATGACGATTTACCACTTTTCTTTCATGTAAAGCAAGATTTTCCTCTCAATTTCTTCCTCTTATTTCACCAGTGTCCTGGAGATAGTATCTGTCTCTTTCTCTGTTCCAAAGCCATGATGAGGGTTGCATAAAATTAGCTTTTTGATAGAAGGCAACGTGTCCCAGGGCAACACAGAGGACCCTGTTTCCAAAGAGTCTTGGCACATTCGGCTCATCCCCCATATCCCCCAGCCACAACACAAGATCAGATAGAAGACGCTTGTTTAAAACAGGACCTCATAGACATGCTTCTGAAGATTTGAACAAGCAGCAAAAAGAATATAGAGCAGAATACTTCAAAGTTGTCACTACATTGTTGCATTAGATTTTACGGTCTTAGCTGTAGGGCTGCCCAATACAAAATTGATTTACTTACACCAAGGTATTATTTCTATTTTTATTTTTTACTTTTTTCATTTATTCATCTTGCTTTACAGTGATGGTCAAACTGCAAATAGTTTTTTTGTTGTTTTGGCATACATACAATCATAAACATATAATCCAAATACATTCATATAATAGGCCTCAACTAGGGCTGTGAACACCAGGGAACATCAGGATTAGATAAGATAATAAGGGGATACTGCGATAATTGATGTGATCTGTGTCTGTATCTGTGGAGCCCGATATGTCTCCAGCCTGCCCTGCCCTGCTTTCCTCCTCCTGTGTCTCCACCTCTCTTTGCCCTCCTCCTCTTCTCAGGTGGTCCAGTAGCTGACCCATGTTTTGCCGTGGTACCCGGCCAAGGCATGGTGTACCCAGGTTCAAAACTCACAGTCCTCTGCGCCACTCGTTGTTCCCCAGCTCACGTCGCCTGCAGCCATTCTTTCTTTTGTTTGTCACGCATTTACTTTAGAATCATAAAACATCCTCACCCTTTCATCACTCACGCACTACTGATAACACTGATACACATATAGGCTTCACATTATCCTTGTTTATAGTTAATTTTGTGCACTTTATATAATACGGACTTTCAGACGTGACTCACCGACGGCTCATGCCGCTCCGTGCTGCTTCATATAAGATTGAAACCTATTTGGAGTGGAGCAAAATAAAACTTCCACTATACTTTCAAAATAAAAGCATGGAAGCATGTAGCGGAGAAATAAACATGGAGGCTTCACTGTACAAGGGATTTAAGTTGATTTACGAGCCCATGCACGTCTTTTACAAGGATTATAAACAGAAAGAGAAGGTATGGGACCGGATAGCCACAGCTTTTGGTGGTAAGTCATTAATTACAAGTATAAACTAACTTTTGAGGGCTTGTGCTAAGCTTAGTTCACCGAGATTCAGTGTAATATACAGAGGGCAGATATTCACAAGCTGCTGCAGAAACGTGTCTGCTTTTGTGGTGATACGCGTGAAACGTCCTGCTGAAGTCCCGCCGCTTCGAGACAGTTTGGTGTAAATTTGGGGTACGTTTTACCGGCATCCCTCCTGTCTGTGTTTGTTGATCAAGTTAGTTGTTAAAGCCAGGCTTGACAATATATTGGACATAATAACCTACAATATATCACTATTTTTTAAAGGAATTAATACAGATTTAACCTGTCTTCCAATGAATGGATAATTTATTATCTATGGGAGATGCCCAAGAGTTTGGTTTCCTGCACTTGTTTTACACTTACTTAGAAAGTGAGTGTCTTGAACCTAACACAATACAATTTGTCTTAGCTACATTCAACAACTGATTCTGTCTGACCCATTCTACCACAGATTTCAGCTCCTTATTCAACAACACATTTAACTCATCGACTGATGTTGCAAATGTATACAACATTGAATCATCAGCATACATCACTGCCTTTGCTTTACCCAGAACAAAAGCAAGATTGTTGGTAAAAATACTATTTTATAATGGACCGAGACAGCTACCCTACAGCACTCCACAGGCTACAGCATTGATGGCAGAATAACAACTGTTAAAAAAGACAGATTGAGTTATGTTTCAGTAACTCTGCCACTGTATTGATGACAACTCAAACTCATAACATTTGAGTTTATCCAGAAGTTATTGATGATTAATAATATCAAAAGCAGCAGAGAAATCGAGCATTACTGCTCCTACTAAATATTTCTGATCTGTCATCTATCATCTGTGTCAGTGTGGTGGCTGTAGAGTGGCCCTGTCTATATGCATGTTGAAAATAAATTAATCATCCATTTATCACAAAAACTTCATTATTTATTTTACTTTTTTATTGAAAGTCGTCTTTATCTTTCAGAATTGTATCTTGTATAATAAACTGTGATGTATTTATTTGAGCACTTGGTATTGATTTTCTTAGATTATTCACTTTATTAACAAAATAGTTACAAATAAATAATCAGCTCTATCTTTTGCATAGTCAAGTATTTAAAAAGGTAGTTTGCAAGTGGACATCAGTGACATTTAAAAAGTGGACGCTGTATCACATAAGCTACTCTTTATTGGCATTGTGGTAAATTCATCTTACAATAAATAACAAAGCTATGGTATTCTGTATAAAATGGTAAATCAGCCAAATGTTACAGATTTCCGTTAACTGTCTCAAAAGCAAAGAAAAAAAAAAAAGCAGACCGGTGCAGCTGTCATCCTTTTGCCCTTCATGCGTGGTGAAAATAGACAGGTCAAAGCCTTAAATGCTTCATCTACTCTCTGGTTTCCCAGTCCAATTACAAGTCGTCCCACCACCAAGCATGCCCTGTTCTCTCCTCTACACGCTCACGGGCTGTCAGATTCTGATATGGGGCGGGCGGTGCAATATTGAAGGTCGGTCAGTCGGCGCACTTAACCTCATTTCCCCAACACACTCTGAAGAGTCTTTGATTGGTGTCCATTTGAAAAGCAGGCTTTGGCTTTGACGGGAGGGGCACACTTGGGTCGGGAAGATCAGAGCAGACTTTTTTTTTTTTGCACCCCACTCCTGGTTGCAGCCACTTATAATGGTTTTCAATTAAGCAAAGGGGTGAGAAAAAAAAGTGAAAGCTAATCTGGGTTAGCGCACGAGACCGAGTCATGCAATATTCATGTACACAAACTAATGAAAGCCTAGATTAGCCTACATATTTACAAGGGGTCATGTGGTGTCAGATACACATTACAGAGGTTGGCTGCTGAAGTGGTGGGAAATAGTGAAACATTGTATATTGAAAAATAGGGGTGATAATGAGAGGGGAAAGAATCAAGGATGAAAAATTATAAGGTCAATGTGACATCGCAAAGACCTTGAACAAAACGGAAATGGGATCATGCGATAAAGAAAAGCAAGGAGGTAACACTTTTCAAAAGAGATTAGAGATCATCTGCATTTCGCCTTTTCATCTGTCTCACCGTAATCATTTCTCACTAAGGGCCCCCAGACACTAGCCCCCACCTAAATGACAGCAATCTGAATGAGTGATCTTGACAAATTGGGCCGCTCAGGGAGATGAGGGTGCTTCTATTTGACTGAGTAGCTGGCAGCAGACGGTGGGCTGTCTCGTGCAGGACAGAGATATAACTGTAATTGGCTTCTTTCCCTAATCTTTCTCTATAAAAAAAAATCTGGAGGCGAAATGGGACAGCGAAGTTGAACAGACTGCAGTGCCAGCAAAAACGGATGGTAACCACAAACGTAGCCCCAAATAGTCCCAAAACCTAATGCACTGTAGGGCTGCATACTATTAAAAAAAATATATATATATACAAATACTGTGATGAATGCAGTGATATGATATGACACTTTTTTTGCAGGACTAAACAAGGACAAAATCTGGTCTGAATCAGATCTAAGCAAGCTCTAAAATAGGTCTAAACCGGGGCTATTCTTGATGACAACAGCTACATACAAGAGTAAACCAAGGCTAAACCATGGTCATAACCCAGTTTCATTTGAAGCTAATAGGATCACTGAGTGTGAATACAGCATCTGTCAAATTGAGGAATATAATATTACTAAGCTACATTGAGTGTTATGCTGTATCAATATTGTTTGTGCTGATATTAATATAAACAATTATTTTAAGATAAATTGTGCAGTCCTACTGTACATGAGTATTTTTAGTAGGTCATAAAAGACTCAAAGACTTCAAAGCTGGATTAATGTGTGACTGGACATACCAATTCCACACTCAGTAACTTCTAACCAAAGCATTACCATTATATGTCAAACATGAAGCTAATCGCGGGTTTAGTTTGAAAATATCCCTTGACCTTTCAGAGAGGTCTCGGAATTAATTTTATGCTCTGAGGATATCTAATTTTATGCTTTTATGGATTTACACATTCACAGTATAATGGGAATATCTACGTTTAGAAAAGTCTGACACAGTTAAATGTTAACCGTCTGCTTTTATTTAATTTCCTGACAAGTATATATTAAGATGCTTGTTGTACACGTGTTGATGAATTTATACTATGCATGATATTTTCTTCCTGAGGGGAAAAGCTTGTCTATCAAAGTGCAAGGGTAGCATTCCTTTTCTTCTTCTCCTCTACCTGCCTCAACTTTCCCAAAAGAAGTGTGAGAAATGGGCCAATTTACTGCTAAGGGCTTTTTCCTAACAGAGATGCACACAGAAAAAGATGGAATAGTGTGGCTATGCAGAGCAAGATGGGGTTTGAATCCATAGAAAAATTCTACAGAAGAAGAGGTGTTGCCGCTGTAATATGAGAGTCATCTCTGAGGATAGACAGAAGTGCTTGAATTGCATTTTTGGCCTTTAACTTCTCATGCACAAAGAGACTGGAGTTTGAAAAGCAAGCTCTTGATCTTTCCAATCAGCCACCACGACAAGAGCTACTCAGATATTCAACAAGCAGAAACAAAAGCGGTTGTCAGCCTGAAGAACTTCTTCAGAGTCAGAGAACTTTGAGAGGAAGTTTGAAAACACAGAATGAACAATGGCAGTTGGTACGAGACAGACAGGCCCACATATAAGTGGTCCTCGGCTTTGGGCTCAGTGAGGATGCTTGAAAAATACTTGTGTAGTTGAACCATTTCCTCAAGCACTACTGATGGATCTTCATCAAGGATGAAGAATTCCTTGGTAGTGTTACTAAAAATAAGTTACCGTATTTTCCGCACTATACGGTGCACTGGATTATAAGGCGCACTGTCAATGGATGGTCTATTTTCAAACTTTTTTCATATATAAGGCGCAATAAGTGAAACAAAACAGTCAGACAAGTCAGTCAGTCAAACTTTATTAAACGCGTTCACAATAACTCAACATTGTTCAAACGTTAATGGGCGTATTCACAATAACCTTCAACCTTGTTTGGTTGTAACATGTAAAAATTATATGGCCATTTTGG
>JAVQKC010168213.1:0-10145 GCA_036025475.1 Philypnodon macrostomus
AAAAACATAAATAATATTTTCAAAAATGAAGGCACTCATCTTTCACATAAAGCTGTTCTTACATGACACACAGAGGTGGTAAAAGTACTCTTACTCTTTCTAGATTTACAAGATTTTACTCAAGAAAGAGTACAGTTACTTCAAATATTACTCAAGTAAAAGTAAAAAGTATTGTGCAGTAAAGCTACTCTATGGAGTACAATGTATTATTATTATTAAAAAGTTACTCAAGTGCATATTTGCTGATTTGATGCACTGTTGAATATTCCAACCTGGCAACCCTGTTTGATCTTGTTACCATGTTACTGTTTACATGTATAGCTACTGCAATGCAATGACTGTATAAGAGGAATGTCATGTATAAAAAAAAGTCAATTATATTACAAACTAAATTTGATTTCTTTCACACTTCGTACTTTGGACCTCAGAACGTCCAAGATCTTTGCTGGGAGGACAAGAAGCTGAGGTGTTTCAAAAGTTGGTTTGTGATATTGGAATTTTCTTAGTACCTGTTTGAGGAATGGACTCAGACGGCTGCAACACTGGTCTGTAGATCAGGACCGAGCTGTTCGCTTGGAGCTGCACACCTGATGAAAAAACAGGTTAAAAAATGTGTGCTTCCCAGCTTGGGACAAAAGGCTACATCCTGAACCAGATCATGGCACAAGATCTGGAGAAGGGTCCCTAGAAACTTTACCACAGCTGCCCACTGCTCCTGACTGGTCATCTCAGCAGCCTTAAAGTCAAGGTCAAATACAGAGCACAAACATCCACACAGGTACAAAAAGTATACTTTACCGTGAAATAAAAAATATATTGCAACATTATTGAATATTTAATCCTGTTGCACAAAACAATCTAATAATAAACCAATTGCCATATGCCAGAAACCCACAGAAAGACATCACGATTCAAAGGTTGGTCTAAAAACTTGAGAAACCTTACCGGGGATGAGAGCGGCCAACAGGAGCAGCCAGTATCTCGCTCTAGACATGTTTAAGACAGGAACAACAGAAGGTAAAAGGCAGTTTGGTCACAGATGTGCTGCAGATGAGGCTGTGGTTTCTGTTGTCAATGTGAAACGGTTAAATGTATGTGGGAAGGAAATGATGCGACCACTGTCACTCTCAGCGTAAAGGTTAGGTGCACTGCTCTTTCAACTGACTTATGTCTGTGTGTCCTCCCTGTGTTACCGTGGGTTCACTCGTCTGGGCTTTCCCCGACTGCTCAAGGTCGTGCATATGCCGGGAGAATTGGACGAAATAGAAGTGTGGGCCTATTGAATGATGAATGGTTCTGGTCTGTTTGGCCATTGTCCACTGTGTCAACATCCTAATGTGAGTGTTTTTTGGGCCTGGGCACATTTCACCTCATTTTACTGAGGACAGTGGTCAAAGTTCACTGCGGACAAAAAATATGAAAAACACACAAAAAACTGTCTCGAAATTCATGAAACAAAAAGAAATAAACATATGTGGTTTCAAACAAGCTTTATTAAACTAACATTGAGTCTTTTTGGGTACATAGGCATTTTTGTTAGGGGGTTTTGTGTCTGAAATTTAGTATTGATCGGTAGGAAAACAAACAGCCAAGCAAACAGTGGCGATCCTTTCACCGACTGAGGGTTCAGGTCTGAGGTGAATGGCACTTTGTCGATGGTCGCTCAGAGATACGGACAGCAGAACTGGACTGGAAAATGTAGGCAATATTTATACTTTTTGATAAATATAATAAAATAGAGGATTGATTATTGAAATGTTGTATTTGTGTTTTTGTAGTTGAACTTCAGATTGGACCATGAGAGGGTTGGGGCTCTGTGTGCAGGCCCTGCTGTGCCTCCAGACAGTCTTTGGACAGGTACTGAATTTGTATTTTAGTTTATTATTTACAACATAAACAAAACATAAACAAAGAAGAAGCCCTAAGCTCATGGTGACATTAAGTTAATCTATGTATAGCAACACAAATACTACATTTGTATTAGTTGTAATAAGTCTAGTCATTTTTAAGTTTGTCTAAATCTATAGAACTTTGGTCCAGTGTGCAATGCTTTTCCAGTTAGCTCCATGTGTTTTAGCCTCTGATAGTTCCATGTTAACAATGTAACAAAGAGTGTTGATGCAGTGTTTAGGGGTGAGTTTATTTGATGATGAAGTGCCAACAATTCATTTTTTATATATTTGTTAAACCCATTATACACTCTTATAAAGTAATGATTGTAATATTGAGATTATTATTGGTAAATGTTTGAAGCCCGAGAGGACTCACATTTGTTACGTTGGTGGTTTTCATTTGGCCTTTGAGGACTTTGAACAAATTCATTCAGCATCTGTTAAAATAATCCCACTCAGTCCAGCTCCTACAGGACAAGACCAGTGACCACACTTTGTTGTGGAAAAAAACTGGGGCCGTTTTTATTCACAGACAAATGAAAATCATTGATCATTATGTCCAAGGATCATTGACTTGTCCTACAGTGCATTCTTTTATGTATACCAACATTTTTACTGAAACAACGTCATTGTTTATATTATTAATAAAGGCATATAAATAGTATTATATGATGAACATTGTACACCACATGTTTTCAATGTTTTTTGAAGACACTGTGTAAGACAAAAAAATCTACAAAAATCGTGTTAAAATCAAAAACGTGATCTTGGCTTAGTAAAATCCTGCTATTTTTATTATTTTTCCATATTTTTCATCCCTACTGGATAATGCAACATTACGTATAGTGTTGATTCTTTATGCATATATATGGTCTTTAATATGTCTTTTAATATGGCACATTCATATTCCAAATTTCACAACATAACACAAAGAGACATTCTGAAAGTTGAAAAAGGACATCTGGTAGAATGGCCTCTACCTGGATGAATGACAACCTTCTCCGTCGACAAAGAGACATTGAAAAGCTGACTAATGTTTTTGCAGTTAACCAAGTCAGGCTCTATACAAACATTTAAAGTCTGACTATGTGCACTTCTTCTGCTTGATTTGTGTGTATTTGACATTTTTGTCTAGTTAAGTGTCCTCCCATGTCTCCTGTTCGCAGCATGCAGACATGCTGATCTTCTGTGACGACCCTTCAGTGTTCAAAGCCGTGACCAGTGCTTTGAACACGTTTAACAAAGAGATGAGCACCGGACACAAACTCGCTCTGTTCCAAGTCACTTTTGCCAGCAAGGTACAGCCCACACATCAACATTTACTATACATATTTGATTATAATGGAGGTGTTTTGGTATTGCCTCTGATCAGGGGTTGGTAAAGTAACCAAACATGATATTACTCAAGTAGGAGTAAAAACTGGCAAAAAAATTATTATATTTTTAAACGTGAAGAATTTTACTCAAGTAAGAGTATGGTTCCTTCAAAATATAGTAATAGTAAAAAGTATTGTCTGCTTGATTGATGCTTTTCAGAACATATCTTTATAATAATGTTATTGGAACCACTGCTCTTGTGTCTTCAGTCAGAAAACGGCTCGTACTTGCTGCAGTTCACCACTAGGAGGAGTGACTGTCCTGCGTCTGACCCCAAGCCGTGGACCGAGTGTGACTACCTACCCATTGATACGGTGCCCACTCAAATATAACTGTATATGCCTAGAACTGGGCTGCCCAAAGTGGGGCTCGGGGGTCAAAGTTGGCCCGCTAAGCTCTTTGATTGTGGCTCGCTGGGACGTCCCAGAATTTATGGATACTAGGCCCAGTTATTGGATGACATCGGCTGAATGTCCATTTTTAGATTATCAGATTTGACTTGATTGGTCAAATATATATTTTTTAATTAACTGGATGAGGGTCAAAACCGTTAACAATCTTAGTCCACATGAACAGGAATGTTGATTTTTTTTTGAGGAGGACCCCCAGACCCCCAGATTATATATTATTCTGCTAAAATATTCATAAGGAAACGTTGTAATAAACAAAATGGCTGAAGCTTTGACATTTCATCTCATTAAACTCAAAATATTGTAGCATTTGGCCCACGGACCAGTGATCCATTTTTATTTTGGCTCCCTGGGGACAGTTTGGGCCCCCCTGATCTAGAATAAACGCAAACTATTATTACATTATTTGTGTATTTTTACCATAGAAACCCATTAATTGCAACGCCACAGTTCACATCAACGAAATGGACACTGACACCAGACACGTCCAATGCCAGATCGGTGAGTGCCCAGTTTTTGAGTCTTTTTATTGAACAAAATCTACTACTACTGTTATTGTTTTTGCAGAGGGTCTGGTGTTTCAAGGGAAGGTGAACTGTTTGGGATGTCCCGAAGATATCGATGAAAACTCAGAGGATCTGAAAGTACCTCTGTCTGTCTCTATTTCTAAATATAACACCATCTCAGACCACACACATCTGTTTACGCTGCATGAAGTTGGACCGGCCACAAGACAGGTATCACTGAGCATTCATTCATGTCAAATAGAGGTCTTCATTCACTCCATATGCAGCTGAGGCAGATGTGACAGATGTGACTGTAACAGGTTGTATTCCTCTCTGTGTCTCGTATCCACAGGTTGTAGCAGGATTTCGGTATAATCTCAAGTTCGACATGAGGAGGACTTCCTGTGCTAAAGCTGAACACAAAGAACTGCATGAGCTGTGTGAGGCAGACCCCAACAACGTGGTAAAACATCACATAAAACCAGTTCACTCACACAGGCCACTTTATTAGGTACACCCATGCACCTGTTTTTTAGCTCTATCAATCACAATAGGACTAGTTCAAACCAAGAATCAGACTGATTTCACTGACTTATTCTGAGAGTGGCAATTCTATGAGCATTGCTGTTTCGGTTTAGCTGAGCTCTGATTGGCTGAGTGGATGAGGCAGTAGACTGGGATTGGCTGAGAGGCAGTAGGAGGTGATGAGAGGGTTACATTTATGCTCCAGCATCATTTATCTGTATTGTTTGTTTGTTTGTTTGTTTGTTTCTTAGGAGTTTGCAAACTGTAACTCGACGGTGGACATGGCGCCCTGGAGACTGGAGGCTCCACATGCTCAGATCGAGTGTGAATCTGGACCTATGCCTCCTGTGGTAAGTTAGACTGACATTAAGCAAAAACTCTAATAGTATATAACCCTTTAGTGACGTCTGGTGGTGACAGAGCAGATTGCAGATTTGTGAGCTCCCTGACTGGCTAGAGTTTTTGGCTTTACACAAGGATGAATAAACAACTGACCTCACGCGCCAAAGGCCGGTGAAGAAACCCCTTCACTAAAGACGGCCACAGTGCGGGTCACAAAAACACTACATAGATAGATACGCATACTTGACAAAATCCCTTAATATTTTTCTCCAGGTCTTGACCAGACGTCGTCCTCCTGGCTGGTCTCCACTGAGGAGCATTTTGTTTGACAAAACGACCCCCCCTCCCCAGACGCCTCCAATTTCAGAAAACCCCAAAAAAGCCAAAGGTCCTAAAGGCTCGACCAAAGAGGAGTCATCTGAGGAGGACACCGGCCTGACCAAGCCCACCCTCTCCCCAGACACTTCCCCCTTCCACTGCCCATCCAAGCCCTGGAAACCCTTTGTACCGGTGCATGCTGGGAGCTCTGCCACTAAAGCCACGCCCACTGAGCCCACTGAGACCACAGCAGATGGGGCTTTCAGTGACATAGACCTGCTGGGTGTATAAACCAAATACTCATTTCACTTTTTTATTTACAGTTACAGATTTTTCTTAATTCAGTCATTTCATTTTGAAGATAATTAAAAGTGAAGCTTACTGGAAACATGGGTCACATTCATTATAACACCATTAATCAATATTTGTATTCAGAAGATTACATGTGATATGCGAGCAATGCCCTGGTTTATGTTTGGAAATAAATTAAACATTGATAAATTGGAACGCTGTGTCTTTTCTTGCAAGAACTGGGATTGTGGGTAGCTCAGCAACTATGGGCCGTAAGTGGGGTACACCCTTGGTACTATTATGGTCATTCAGCAGCAGAATTGAGTTTTCATATTAAAATGATATCTTTTAGCTGAAAGTATGTGTTACCACAGAACAGATTAGCCTCCGTCGATGTTTTAAACTCTTAAAATATGCAAGTCTACGGCAAAATGAATGGGATTTTTACTTCCGGAACTAGAGGGGACGCTGTTGTGCTCTATAGCCAAAGGTAGTAATGTAATTGGGTTTGTAGCTACAGGCCTTTGACCAATAGAAAAAATATTGTTGGGACTAAAAACGAGACGGAGCCAATGTTTAACAAATTTATTTTTCATCTTCTCAGAAACCTTCAGTCATCGTTCGATCGTTACAAACTCCTACAGTAACACGGACATTGTATAAATAAAACATAGTTGGCATGACGATGGAAAACAGGAAGCAAACATAAGATATTAAAGGTTTAATCCCCAAATTCCCTAAAATAGGAAGTTAAAATGCTTAAATCTGACCCTGTTCCAGATCAGTTGTATTATTTCAGGAAACTTACGAACTACACCTTTAACTCATAAACGTTCGTATGGCTGTTTGGTAAAAAAAAATACAAAATTGCAAAATCTCATGCAGGTTATAAACAGTGAAAACAATACATTGGCCCTCTACATTCATAGTATAGAAATTAGACTGTATATAGATAGACAGGAGTGTAGTTGGAGTGCCCCCTGGTGGCTGGCTCCGATTCTCAATTGAATCTTAATACGCGGTCCACGGAAATCTATAATAAAACAATATACAAAAAACAGAAGAGAGAGGAAACTTAGTAGCATTAAATTAATTTTGGTCTAAATTCTGTGGAAGGTTTGAAAGTCAAATTGTACAGTTACAAAATCTAAATGTGCGATTTTTATTATTTTACTTACCAGTCAAGGCAACAAGGTGCATTTTAGGGGCTTAATTGGATCTAGAAACGACATTTAATGCTCTACATAGTATAACAAGCAATTTCAATTATACTCAATTTAACTACTATTACAAACACTCGTATAATACAATTAAAACTCAGTGGTTCTCAACTGGGACCCAATTTTTTCCCTGATCACTTTTATGATTTTACAACATTTATGGCACGTGTATTTTGAAATGGATTTCCCCATTCAATTAAATGAAATCTATAACTATTCTTAACCCTTTATGTGAAGCATCCGTTGAGAATCACTCTGAGGTTATTCACAGATACAATCTCAATCTTCCTATTTGAATCTTCAAGGACTCAATTCTGAACAACTAAACATAGTATGTGGTTCCTATCGATGACCATTCAAGTTCAGCTAAAAGGTGATTTTCGCAACTTACAAAAACAGTTTGAAAAGGCTTACAAAACATTTAGATTCACACAAATAGCGTTTTTAAACATATCACACTGGCTCTTCATTGGGGCCTGCCAATGAGACTTTATACCCTGTACAGACAGACACAAATGCACACGCTCACAAGAACGACATGAGAGAAGAATATGAGAAACACGCTAGAAGCACAGTAGAAAATAACTCAAGTCTTCAGGATCCGAGTTTATATCAGTGTTCCCCCAGCACTTAAATATGACTGACTAAATATGACCGGGAGGGACTAAACTACGATTGGTAACCCACAATGTCTGATCTGATGTTCCTATAGAGTCCAGGGGAGGGACTGAAGTAAAATAATAATTATATTTTACATCATAGAACAAGGTCAGATAATATTTTTACAGTCTACACCTTTAAGACTAACTAATACATGCATTTAATTAATCTGTCAAACACCAATTTTGAATGGTTTTATAATGCAATGTTTTTGTTCAATTAACCTTTTGTGGCATTTAGGAGCAGCTAATATATTGTAGCATTTGTATGTAAGACCACACTATAAAAGAACTAGAAGTTTAACTGACCAATTATTTTGCGGGAAACACTGTATATTCTGCAATTTTTTTATATAAACACCCAATCTGGAGAAGTAGAGCCATCTAAGGGGTAAGTAGTTTGAGGAAAAATAGATCCCAATGCAAGAATCGACCGGCAATACTTTACATTTCACCATATAAGGGTCATGATATAATACTGGTATGTGGCGATACTCTAACAAATGTGATATATTGCAATGTTTTTTACCAATATGATTTCGAAAATAATAATTGTTAATTTGATCCTAATTTTACCAGATATTCTTCAGCAAAAAACCAAAACATATACAGTATATCTGCCCTATTATATGTCAACAAACTGGTTTGATCAAGGATTTGCTGAAAAATAAAGCCTCCAAATTCTTGAAAACTGAGAAGACTTTTTAGACTTTGTACAGTTTTGGACCAGAAGGCATTGAGAACTACATTTAGTGCACACGCCCACCTTTTTCAGTATAAATCTATATAACTTCATTTTGAGCTTCAACTTTCACATATTTGGCACAGGAAGAGAAGTGGGAAGTGAGCAGGAAGATAATAAGATAATAACTAATAAACATACACTCAAAACATTCAAGCCTATAGTGCCTACAACAACAGAGCAAGGCTTTTTCAGTACAGTCAGCTGCAGATCCAATGTTGTATTTTTGTCCCTCTAGGGGTGGGCAATATGGTGATAAAAAATCTAATTGTGATTTCAAATTATCAAGCTCTTCACTGTCATTTTTACAATGCCAATAAAAGTATCAAGTAGTATTTTGAACACAGGGTTGGATGTACATTGAATTTGTAGTTAAAGGTTTCATGAAGACACTGATAGCAGTAGGCTATATATATATATATTGTGATTATATTATATTTTTACCACATCTCCCACCCCTATGTCCCTCTAAGCTTGCCGTAAGATCAAACTGCACAATTCTCTCCCTGACTATTTTGTTTTTTAAGATACCAAAATTGTAAATAAAAACACGGTCAAATCTGTCTCATCCAGTTACTGAACAAAGTGCAAGGGTCCGTTTTAAGTCCAACAGCTACAAGAATGGCTCAAAGGGAACAATGGAAGAAGTGAAAATGCATTCAAAAATAGCCAATAATGGAAAATCAATAGAAAAATACTTTCAGGAATATAATATGCTGCATTCACGTGGTCCTTGAAAACTGTCCAAAAATGACCAAAATTTGAGCCATGTATGCAGCTTTAGAAGTAGCTTGTTGCTTGTTCTAGCTACAGAGACTGATGAACATAGAGAAAGGTTATTAAATTACACAGGCTCAATTTGTGGGACGCTGTATTTGACTCAAAGTGGCACATCTAACCCTTGGACAAAATTCTCAAATTTGTGAACATAGAGAAAGATTATTAATTAACCAATGACTGTAGATAAATGACATGTTTGTGCTGGTATGAGTCACAATGTGGGACACAGCCTCAATTTGTGGGACGCTGGTCATCTGGTCACCCTTGGATTAAATTCTCAATTCAAACTTCCAGGGACCACAAGAATGCAACACATTTAAATGTAGTAGTTTTAGTGTCACCATGGCAACATTAATGTAAAAATCGCTCTTGTAGTTTCACATACTTCCAGGCAGAGTTGCAAACTAAAAACATGGTTAAAAAGGCGTCAGCAGTTTGAAATCAACCCACAATAACAAGGACAGTAATTTACAAAGCTGCAAAAATGGTTAAAACACAATTTAAAAAATCTCATATTTACAAAATGAACATTAGTCAAGAAGGCAGAGTTCCTGAAAGAATACATAAATAAATGTAAAAAGTCATCATAAATCTGTATCATAATAGTCCCAAGTTTAGTGCTGTTTACCCCAGTTTATCTTTTCCTCCAAGAGTCGAATGCTGACAAATGTTCTCAAAAGTGAAACGGCCATTTTGAAATCTTCCCATAAAACAAAAAACAATTATGGTGGAAGACTGTGCCGTGAACAGCCACCATTTTGTCAAGAACTTTTTTTAACTGCTTTCTTCATAGCAGCAGCAGCATTGTTGTCTTCAGTGAGCAGCAAGTAATGGGTGAGATTTCCTTGGCTTGGTTTTGTCATTAGAGTGGTTATATGGAACTTAGAGGTAGAGAGTCAATTGCCTCAAATCAGATGATTGTCAAACTTGTGGTGTGTTGTTGAATAGTGGGGTAAAATGGTTCAATTCTGAAAGTTGAAAAAGGGCATCTGGACAAGGTTTTGATTGTTGAAAAGCTTTCATCTGCCAATCCAGCAGACTTCTTCAGTTCTGGTTTGAAAGGTGGGTGAGCTGAGATTATAG
>JAVQKC010168217.1:0-17171 GCA_036025475.1 Philypnodon macrostomus
CACGAACTGATCTGGGCAAGAAAGGATTCAGGTTTTCAGCACCAAACACCTGGAACAAATTACAATCTGAACTTAAACTTAAAGCACTTGTTACATTGAATGAGTTTAAAGCTCTTGTGGAATCTCTGCAATCTACCTCATCTGTGTGTAAATGTTTTATGTGAGATTGTTTTAATGTTGTGTCTATGAATACCTGTTGTAATTTTCTGCTGCCCCCTTGGCCAGGTCTCCCTTGCAAAAGAGATTTTTAATCTCAATGGGACTAACCTGGTAAAATAAAGGCAAATAATAATAATAATAACTAGCTCTAAAGCAGAACTAAACTAGAACCAACCATAGCATTTGTTTTATATAGCACTTTTCTAGACACTTAAAGACACTTTACAATGTCATGCATTATTCATTCATTCCACAGTCACACTTGGTGGTGGTAAGCTACTTGTGTAGCCACAGCAGCCCTGGGGTGGTCTGACAGAAGCCATTTTGCTTCAACCACCACCAAACATCCAGTCACATTCATTCAACCAGCTCTTAATCAGGGCTAAACCGAGATTTAACCAGTCCACAAATCAAATTCAAGTTTCTCTTTACAGAGCAGGACTCAAACAGGGACAGAACTGGCTCTAAATTAAACTAATTCTTGACTAGGGATAGCTATTTTTTTTTTTTTTTTTTTTACTATCGTGATAATCTTTCATTGCAATCTTTTATTTGCCCCTCAATGCCCTTTGGACTTTACTGTTATTAGATTATATTTGGTATATGTTTGGGTATTAATGACCCACAGAAAGTCTATGCAGTAAAAATATGAGTTAAAGCCTACAATAAAATCTACTGTTGTGATTCCAGCATTTTAAGGCCTTTTTCGAAACCGGTAAAAATCTATATCATCCCTTGCCTATTCTTAACCTGCAAAAAAAACCTGAGTACCACTAATAAGCCTGCGTTCCACCAGCGTAACCCCTACCACGGCTTGAGAACCACTGTACTATCACAGTCGCTTTGTTCAGGGTCAAAGCTGATAGAGCCGTGGTTTCGCTCTAAATAATCATTAACAGGTTTGAGAGATAAGAGTCACAGCTGGTTTCTCTTGAGTTTTTATATCAACAACATGAGGCGGGTTGAATATTTACCCGACACCTTTTAAATGATGCCCGTAACAGTCAATGGTTTATAAGAGGAATGGTCTATGCAGGAGGCCTCGGCTGGGAGTGAAGCTGACTTGGTTTTACTAAAACATTACCAGGACCAGTATGAGACCAGACCAGTTCAAAAACATTGATCAAAGCTAAATAAAACATCACAGAAAGCTATAATAAGATACTATGGGATAGCCTACAATTACATAAAAGTCATTTCAAAAGATAGATTTTTGAGTGGTCATGCTTAGTCACCAACTTAAAGCTCTGACCAGAGTGACTACATGTTATATCTTGATTTTATAATGCTGTTTGTGTTGTATCTGTCATTGGTTCAGAGTGGTATCATGTCCACAGAGCTGCACAGTCAGACAACAGTAAATCAGATACAGACAAGCCAATGACTAAGGCCAGTGTGTGATAAAGCTGAGGTCATCTTAACAGGAGCGGTGGTTATACGAGCAGCTCAGGCATTGAGTAATGACACAAACCTTGATGTCACAGAGAAACACGTTTAAGTTATAAGGAGTTACTGTATTTGATGGTCCACTGTACATAGGATTTAAACATCATGGAGCACATTTTTAGTAGCACTTTTGCTTCTACTTATACATATACCAGCAACTATGGACCTGAGACATGTTCATATTAAACAATGGCCAGTCAGTCAGAGAGTTAACATCCATTCACATTCAATCACTATAGGTAATTTAAAGTTACCAGTAAATGCATGTCACTAGGAGGAAGGTGGCTACTCTGTACACTTCAGGTTAATTGCCCGGCCAGCCACAGCTAACTCTTTCCCTATTCCATACAAAGATGTTATTCTGGTCTCTCATTGATAGCTGGAGTTTACCAATTTACTGTTAACCAAACAGAAACACCACTATAAAGCCACACATGCAGCACACAGCTTGTGGAAAGTGATCAGTTTGTCCACAAAATTTCATCTAGTCTTATATGATAATCATTGTATTTGTCCTCTATTCACTGTTAGATAGCCAATGTATTAGAAAATAAAAATATTTGGAGAAGAGTAAAGTGGTGATGGGTGAATACTGGTTAAAGTGTCTGCCTCTGGGCTGGAGGAAGGCTGTCCTGCTCCAGTGACCTCAGACACTGGCCTCATTCAGCCTCATTGTGTCTGGGATGAGGTCACCACACTGGGCTTCTGCTTTGGGCCGAGCTGGGGCAGTTTGCAGATGTTGGGGACTGGACCATCAGATGTCACTATATTATTCATATAGAAATCAAAATGTTTATCTTTTACAAGATACATATGTCTGACCCTATCATTGCTGCTTTGTGTGTATAGCAAGGTGGTCTCAGTTAACTGCAAGGTGCTTTTACTTTTTTAGACTTCATAAATGCATGTCTTTAGATGGTGGGGGGAAAGTGGATGAGCAGAACAGACAAACTCGAAATAGCAAAATTTAAATTAGAAAATGTCTAATTTATCACTGATTTCATTGGGCCGCGAAGAAAGTCTAAAGCATCTCCCTGAAACTAAAAACCCAGCTGATAGATCTTTAATGGCATATACTTTTTAATCAGCCTTTGTTTTTGTACTACAGTCCTTTTAGTCTCTACTTGTTTTATCTTGGCTTCACCGAGCGCAGGTTTTCGTCGCGCCCCTCTGCGGCCCACAGCTGTGCCTCTGTGAAGGGCCATTGTTGAGATTCTTACATGAATAAACTCTTCAGATGAGAGCGTCCTGCTGCTGCCAGAGGGGTATCACAAAATCACTGTTGTTTTTCAGGGTGAGGCAGTGTTTAGCTCCTGAACCTTACAGGAATTTGGGAAGTTTTATTATTGAGAAATGCACTCAGTCATATCTTGTTGACTCACTTTCCAACTGGCAACTAAACAGCTACTGTATTAAATGTATTACTATTGGAATGTAGCCTGTGAGCATTTTCAAATTGTGCTGAGTGAAAAGAACATTTAAAATAATAATAATTATATTTTTTCCCAAGCATATTTGCAGCATTGAAGTCCCTTACTGCAAATATTAGGTCTTAACTTTTTTACTCATTTGACCAAAATATCTCAGTTAGCTTGTGTTCTCTCTAAAACTACACTGTGTCCCTATAGGTCCTCTTGAGTCCCATAATGATTAATTTATTTACAGTGCTGGCCTGGACTCTGAAAGAAAGAGTGACCTCAGCTGAAACCTTTATTGTGAATGAAAAACTCCCTGAAGACAGTTATTTGAGCTTCAGGAAGGACCCTGTGTTTACATCAGACTGAGCTTCCTTCAATTTGAATAGTGCCCTTCTTTTAGCAGACTCAAACGAAATGCTGTCTATTGTTTGAAACAGCAGCATAAAGTTGTGACCAGGGCCCAGATGGTAGGTAGTCTGGTAATGGTGATAAGTCCTTGTTTAGTTCTAGCTTAGTCTCGGTTTATCTCTGGCTTAGTGCTGGTTAAGCTTTGGTTATGTCTGGTCTTGGTTTAATGTAAGATTAGTCCTGGTTTAGTCCCAGTTTAGAATTGGTTTAGTCCCTGTTTAAGTCTTGGTTTAGAGAAGGTTTGGTTGTGGTCTAGACTAGTGGTTCTCAAACACTGGATTGGGTCCCAAAAGTGGGTCACCAAAGCTTTTAATTGGGTTTTTCATATGTCCATAATCAGCATCAAAAGGACAATACCCCAAATCAGACTAAAAAGTTGGGTGGCAATTATTATGGCCAAAGAAAATATAGGTACCATGAATAAAGTTGTAGAAGCACTGGTCCAGAACTTCCTGGTTTAGTCCTGGTTTGATCCTCGTTTGATCCTGGTTTAGTCCTGGTTTAGGTTTGGTTTAGTCCTGTTTTGGTCCTGGTTTAGTCCTGGTTTAGTCCTGATTCTGGTTTATTGTGAGTCAAATTCTAGCATAGTCCTACTTTGGATATAGACCCGAGGGGACCCGCCACCTCTTCTATCTGCACTGGCTTCACTGCCTGATGTTACGCCCCTGGTTTTATATGATTTGTTGTACAGTATGTGACATGAGGCCCATTGTTTTCCAGCACATGGTTACAATAAATAAGTAGTTACATCTTCAGATGATTAGGGGATAAGGGTGGTCGTGGGGTCATGTTTGTTTTAGTTAGTTCACGTTATTAACTGTGACTGAACCGTGCAGTCAACCCTCTGTTTTACTGATGACAGGACAGTGTTGGCCAACTCACTGTCTCTTCAAACTATACACACCACTTGTAGGGTTTTAGTAGGAAAGTGTACATTCAAGATATCTAATAGAACTTCAATGAAATAGTCAAATAAGTTGTCCACTAACCACATGGTTGGTTGTTAAATGTTTCTTCTTCATAGTTAATATAATTATATTGTCCTTAGTCCAGACACTTCATCTACCTTGTTTGTATGAATGCCAGTGAGAGCGATATGGCTGCCCAAAGGCAATGGTGTTTATTTTTATACTACTTCAACTACTGAAATAAAATGTAAATGATTGTGTTTCCTTCCTATGTTGGTGTGAAGACAAGAATCAGTGTAGTTATGATGTCAAAGGCTGGAAGCTGTACTAATGAGATAAACAGTACATGTATACTGCTGTGGATTGTTTCAATATTCAATTCCTCAAACTAGAATTCAAACATTAATCCAAAGACAAATGGTTGGACAGACAGTATATGTATATATATATATATATATATATAAACACTAGTATATATATATATATATATATATATATATAAGTTAATAAAAAAATAAATAATATACATACACATATACATATACTGCCCATATTCTGTCATGTAAGCACTTAGGAAATAAAAGATGTGCTTGAAAAGTGCTTGAATATCACAGAAAGGGCATGATTTTATCACAATGTGAGGTTGAGAATGGAGGCAGGATTTTGTGGGGCTTTTCTTTGGTTTATTTGTGTTTGCTGAGCCGACTGTTGTTGCTTCCTGCAGGTGAACAATGTGGAGGAAAACCGCAGTGTTCAGGACGCCCCGACTCTGGTGGTGTCTGAGAAGGGGCCGGGACTGCTCAACGCTTCGGCCAACAGTATCATATCCTTCCCCCCTCCCCCTAAAGTGGACAGCAGCTTCTTTGATGGGGACACCTACAACAACGAGTGAGTCATGCTGTTTGTGCTTCCTGTGCATTATTACTGTATGTAAACATGAACTTTACATGGATTCCTCAAAATGTTCCAATACCATAGAGTTGACATTATGAAAAACTAGCTACTACTACTTCTCAGTTTATTCTTCTAGGCTTCTTTCTTGTAGAAAATCCATGCATATAAATGAAATTGGTAACTCTAATTGGTGAGGAATAGTGAATAATTGTGAGAGTCAGTGGTTGTCCATCTGTGTATGTCTCCTCTGCAACTAAATGACCACAGTCCAGGGTGTACTCCACCTCAGACCCATAGTTGCTGGAATAGCCTCCAGTCACCTGCACAACCTAAAAAGCACAAAAGAATGAATGAACAATTACTACAGTTTGAATATAGTGGTAGTGAAATACCTTTAAGACCATCAAGATCTTACATGTTCTGAAAAGCCTGGAAAATAAATGAGTTTAATAATAATGTGTTTTTCAGTCTTTATTTTTGAACCGATGTGAAAATCCTTCCTTTATCCGTGATCTTCCTGTACAGAGACTGTGACATGTGACTGCAGCTGTATCTAATCACGGCTCTGTCCCTTAAACTAATTCAGACAGACCTTTGACCTGCGTCCGACCAACTTTGCTCATGTTTCTTCAACACTAGAACTAGAATATTCACTGGATTGTTAGTATGCAGTTTTTAGTTAGTAATTCAATTGTGCTTAAGAATCTTACCAACACTTGAATGAATGTCCAGTGTTTAGTTCAATCAATTATTACAAATGCATCTAATCACAGTGAAAGACTTGATAACTGCCCTAATATTATTTTTATTACTAATGTTAGTGCCTTCTCAATTAGTGCAAGATTCACATTTTGCAGACACTAGAAAAAACTGAATGGAGCTTTGGAATGTGCCTATCTCTTTCTTTATAAACAGCTGACAGAACACACTGTTTACACCATTTACACAACTAGGTACTAAAAACACACGTGTACATTGTAAATATAGTACTCAAAGGTACTTGTAAAGTGCTTGAATGTTTCCTTGTAGGCTGAGCTGTTTGAATACATATGTTTACTACATACAATTCAGTAATGACTAATCATTACCAACTCAGGTTATGCATTAATGTAGGTCTACGATGGCTGCCAGTGGGGTACGTTTTATAAAACAGAGGTATGCAGCTATAGTCCTTGTTGACCCACTGTGGCTGTGTTATAAGGACGTCTAATATACTGCTGTGGATTTGGATTCCTCTGTAAATCCCCACAAAGCGAGCTAAATTGAGCATGTTTCCTTTGTCCTGTTATTAAAAATGTCAGAGTTTTTTTCTAGTCCACGTGAAGCAGACAGACAGGGCAGAAACTGTCTGGTGTGAGCGACAATAGTTATTTGTGGTGCGTTTAAGTGTACGTCTCTCGGTGTTATGTCTAGGCGTATATTTGAGTACAAAGAAGTATGTTACATTGTGCAGTTTATAATCACGCTAAGCTAAAATACCTACATAGCATATCTGTGTTTATGTTAGGTCCAACAGCAAAGGCAAACAGGGAGTTAATAAATACAACTTTAACTACTGTGTTGACTATTATGAATGAGATGATTTGTCCACTTCTGTGTCCCTGGGCCAGACACTTCACACACAATCCCTATGAACGATATAGAATGTGTTTGTGGGATTGGTAAACATGTAAAAGTAAAATGTTGCTCTACTTACAAATTGTGAAGGAATCATTCATACACTTTCATTTTCTCAATTTACTTAAGCAGATCAGTCCAAATAAATAATGTGCTTCAAGTTGTATTTTTTACCATTAGCGTATTGCAAAATATACTTCTATCAGCTTTAAGCCTCACATTGTAGATTGTATTTGAGATTCCTTAAATTGTATCAATGGTCCATGGTAGTTGAATGCATGTATTTCTAGTTGAAAGATTTTTCTTGTGAATGTTACACTTTTTTTCAGTGTAGGCTATCCTAGGGCAGCTGTGGATGTAGAGGTACCTTACCACCACCTGTGTATAAAGCGTGTATAAAGGCATAAAGCGCTTAGGGTGCCTAAGCCCCCGATATTAAAAATATATATAAATTGAATACACTATTATATATAGCTTATTGGATAAAGCAGTTCTGTGCAGTTTTCTTTCAATATTGATCATTTTTTATGCTGTATTTCCCTGCAGATACTCGGAGAGGACGAGTCGGCCGTCAGAGGCAGTGTCTCACGGAGGCAGGACCAGCTCCAGCCCCTCAGAAGAGACTGTAGCGCCCAGAAAACCCTCTCAGAACCGGGGCAAGAGACGTCGTCGCAACCCTGAGCTGGATGAGTCCCAGTACGAGACCGAGTACACGACCGGAGGAGAGACCGGCAATGAACTGGACATGGAGGAGTGGGAGAGGTACAGACTGCAGGCAATTAAACATACAATTAAAGGTCTACAAGCTGTGTTTCTGAGTGAAATCAACAGAGGGTACCAAAGAACCCAAGCTAACTCTTTCCCTATTATATACAAAGGTGTTAGTCTGGCCTCTCGTTGATTGCATTCAATTTTAAAGGCGGAGTTTACCACTGTATAGTAAAACAATCAGAAACACCAGACATGATGTTAAAAAACCACACACACAATTGTTGTTAACAGGGAAGTCACAGTTGTTTATGACACGGACAAACACACACCGCTGCGGCTCGTGAACGGATTGTGTTCGGTCCGTCTGCAAAGTTCTTTCTGTCAAACACTTCTACTAATGTCCTGGAAAAAAACTGATCTTCTGATAGAATCGTGAAGCCTCCTGGGTAACGTTTGTGAATGTGAGTGCTATTAGACACAGAGAAACAGATTGCACTCCAATAACACTGGTCCCTTGGGTTCAGACCTAAATACTGAGATCAAAACAGATTAATAACTTTACTATAACTATGTCTTTGCAAAAGGCTGGTGTGTGCAGCCATGTTGAGGATAGAGCTAATCTCCTGAGGCATGCTGTTCCCAGTGAGTTTTACTGAAGCAAACCGACAGAACTGGGCCAAAGGTAGAAAACATGACGTGTGATTGAAGTTGGATTATGCCATATTCAATGAAGTTAAAAATGCTAATGTAGTGGTTCTCAAACTGTGGTAAGGGTACCTCTGCTTAGTCGGGGTTTAGTTCTGGTATAGTCCTGGTTTAGACCTTAAGTACTTCTGGTTTAGTTCTGATTCATATCTATTAGTCCTAGTTTAGACTTGGTTTAGTGGTCTTGATTTGGGCTTCATTCAGTTCAAAAGAGTTGTACACTTCATTGAATACTGAATGTAAATAGCCTGGTTTATTTTGTGTGTGGTGTTATAAAAATATACTGCCTAGAATTAGATTTGAACGAGGGATCAGAGGTCATTGCTCTGGGGTATCGAATATGCCTCAAAGCCATTATTATGAAAGAGATCCTTTGTGACCTTTTACAAACATACAAAGTCAAAGTTCTAGATCCAGATGGTGAACCAGTTCCACACTAAAGACCTTACAGTCCTTCCTCGGCCAATTACTGACTGTTTCCTAATAAGAATGACCATTAGTTGAGAGTGGAAGAAATCCTTGGTTTAGTAATGGTTTTAAATAATTTGACCAATATTTTTGACCTGTCCACCCCTCTTTGCTCTTGTCCGCAGCATGTATCCAGCTATCACCTCAGATGCACAGAGGCAGGATTATAAAAAAGAGTTTGATTCTGACCTGAGAGAATACAAGCGCATGTGTGCAGAGATGGATGACATCAACGACCAGCTCAACAAACTCAGCAGACAACTGGACACAGTGGACGAAACCTCAGCCAAATACCAGGTACTAGAGCTAGACACACACAGGCCTTCAGAGAACACATGAAATCAGATGGCTGCAACTCATTTATTGGTTCATCTGTGGACTATTTTTAATAGATTAAATGTTGGATAGTGAAAGGTGCGTAGATAGGAGATTTCATACCACATTTGAACCAGGTGAAGCTACAAACTATACCACCCGAGGGCTTCTGGATAGTGCATATTTACAGACAAAATGTATATATTTTTTGCACAGTTTTGACTTAATTACTGCCAATTTCCCTCAGCAAGCGGTATGTTTAATGAATATTTAATTACTAAATTAGTTGAAGATTATTTCATAAATCGATTAATTGTTTCAGCCCTTAATGATCTGATTAGAGTTAACATATTTAATGTAATTATTACATTCACTTATTCTTCATGGCAACATTGTAGAAGAGCGTATATTTATCTCAACTCAGAATTACAAAATGACCTTTTAACATTTGCATTTAAACTAAGTTTGAAGCAAAGAGGCCTCCAGTCCAGTTCAGTCTTAGTGAACTGAAGACTGCAGCGACATCTAGTGGTAAAACGAGATAGGGCGTCCTAAGTTGTCTTTTGATATTTGTAGCTAAATCCAATACTCTTAACAATTTTGAATATTTCAGTACACATTGATCTGTAAGTTCAGAAAGTGTACACTGTGTTTTTCAACACACAGACCTCATTGTTTTGTGTTATCTATATGGACATGTTTATCTGAGTGTTGCTAATGACCACTCACTAAATGATTGTTATGTCCACAGACTGTAGCAGAGGAGTATAATCAACTAAAGGACTTAAAGCAGGTGAGTGACAACATACTAAGTTAGTAAAAGCTATATTTGTATCATGTTATGGTCTTCAATCTGACAGAAATGTACAGTTAAAATGTCATTGTTTATCCTATTTACACGTATACATATTTTGTTATTTATTCTCTGAAGACTCCAGAATACAAGTCAAAGAAGAAGCAGTGCCGCAGACTGAGACACAAAATATTCCACATCAAACGCATGGTCAAGAACTACGACAAGAACCACTCGTAAAACCATCACCCGCTTTGCCTGCTTCATCAGGTCGAAATGTTTTAAACAACAAACACTCACCAAGGGCCAAAACACTCCACCTGCTTCAGAGACTCAGCCCACACCTAAGGCATTCACGGCACATTTCTAGCACTTTCATAATGATCTAAATTTGTGTCAAAATATACCTGTTGTATCATACTAACTTGTGAACAAAACTCTTAGCTGGTTTTGAGGTCCAAGACCAAAATGAACCTTGACCCAGGACAAATACTATGCAGAAATTAAGCCAACTTCCTTCACTTATATTAACCTCAAGCTTACTGTTTACTTGCACTGAATTAATCATTTTTACTTTTTCTGTACATTCACTAAGAGGCTTTTATAGTCACAATTTTACCTGTAAATGTAAGTCTTTGGACAATGAGAAGAAGAAGAAATAATTGGGATGACATGCAATGACCTAATATTACCAGTAAACAAACAGTAAGCTATTATCTAAAGGCTTTGGTGACTTAGGTAGGACTTTGGTATTTGACTCTCTATGGTATGGATATCTTGGTTTGCACAGCATTACCACTTTGCAGCCAATAATCGATATAAATGAAAACACTTTCATGTCAGTTACATTATGGCTTCTGTTTCCAACAAAAACATAAATGTCACTTCTCTTTGTGAAAAAAAGAATACTTGTGTTAAATGAGTGACCAAAATTTGAGTGTGTATGTGATTATGTAGTCATTTGATCAGAACTATTTTTGAATATATTTTTATTATAAAACCAGTTCTTATATTTCTTCCCATAGACTATGCACTGGTCTTGGTCCTGGCCTGGTCTAACTCTCATATTTTTACTGTATCAGCTCTGAAGGTGTGTTGTTTGAAGTCATTGATAACACTGTTCTGAGTCTAACCTTGTTTTATTACAAAAGATAAGAGCTGTACACTGCTGTAGGGGTCACATGGCTGAGCATTCTAATATGATTTTTAACAGAATGATTTTTGATTCTTTTTTTATATATTTTCTACTGAAGCGGTGGCCTTCAAATCCCTAAAATAAACCTGTGAAAAAGGAGAAAATCGAAAAAATAGATTTTAAATTTTAAATAACTTTTATGTTTTACACCTTTTGGATGTGACAATTTTGCCCAAAATCTGACCATACAATTTAAAAATGAAGTTTGCACCTGTTTTTTGAAGAATCTCCCAAACATTCATAATATAAATTAATGTTGTTGTGTTGAAACTACGAACAAATCTACATTTTATTTTATTTTGATGATTTTTTTTCACTGAATGCATCAAAAAAGCTATTCACAAACTGTTAAGACATTTATTTTCACTGTCATAAGCTCTTCCACCTGTGATTCATTTGTGTTCATTTTAATCCATTTGTTGATCTGTTGTACATTCAAACTGTTGATTTCATGTGTTTTTATGGAAAACATTGGCATTTTACAAACCATTTACGAGCCATTTATTTTTGTATGGATTTATTTTTCTTTTATTAAATATACCATGTCTTTGTTACTGTATACTTCATTGTTGTCTTCATTGCATAATAAACAGTTCTAATTATGTGTAAATATGACTAATGTATTTTTGAGAACAGCGCACTCTGGTGGTAGGGCTAAGTTACTATTGTCCACAGGAGAAAATGTGCATAACTTTTATTTTTCAAAATTCAAAAATAATAACTAGGAAAAACAAACATTGTTGCATTTTCTTCAGTTTGGCGTTGTCATAGAAACACAATTCATTCACACGTAAAGCAACAAGAACAAATCACTTAAGTTTAGAATCATCGAGGGCATGCCACCATTTCAGCATGTTTTATCGTAACCAGTGTTTTTCTTGAAGATTTAATAAAAGATCTGAAATTTGTACATTTTGGCATCTAAAAACATTCTTACATAGTACCAGTTTTAGTACCATAAAACCTCAAAACTTAAAAACCTTATAAACACACATTAAAATAATCACTTTAGATTTTTTTTAAATGAAACTGAGATTTTAAAGGCAACCACAAATATCACAAAAATGTCAAATGCTTTTCTTTGATAAAAATGTCAATTCAAAATAGCCAGTATTGCTGGGTTGCAGGTTCTAGAATGTGATGATGTTATAATCTCAGATGGAGGGGCAGGGGCCAGAATTCTGTATTAACTATATTTTATAAGAAATATCTCCAAAAGAAAATTCACAAATTTTGTATCTATCTATCAAAATCTGTAGATTACCAACAGTCTTCTCCTGCCCCCCCATCTCCCATTAAAATGTATAGGGCTATAGAATGTTGTGATGTCACCTGCGACCCAGCAATAACTTTGGGGTGAAGTTGTCATTTAGATTTTCTACATTTGGATAAAAGACATGTTCTATGCCCTGTCTTTTAAGCCAGAAAAAAAATTGCATTGTAGGGGACTATTTCTAATAAGTATATACGATGTAGTCTGGCTAAAAGCTTGCCAGAATAATTCCAATTGGGTAACTCTGCAAATTTGGGGATAGTAGGAGCTGTTTTTCACAATTTGATGTTGCCAAAACTACACACTGTACCTTTAAAATGTAAAAAAAAAAAAACAGTTTTGTAATTATATTTGATCCCTTTACAATAGCCTTAAGCACGTGAGTAACGTCTGTACAATCAATGTCTTTAGTAATGTATAAAATATGAGGTAATAAAGTCAGACAGGATGGGACTGTCCCGCAGCAGCCGTACATTCAAAGTGTATAGTATCATATCGTACCATTGGAGGGCGCTGTAAGACAAAGCTTTTCAGGTTTTCATAGTGGTTTTAAACTGGGGATGTCCAGAAATGAGCTGAATACTCTCCAATACTCAAGTACTTATTTTATAACATTTTCAAACATAAAGACCAGCAGCAGCGTACCGTGAGAGGGGCCTGTACCAGACTTTGAGAAACAGAAGCTAGTATCTAAAGTACTGGAATCATGACATCCCTAGTTTTCATGCATATATCAATTGAAAACTGATGTAGTAAAGACCAAACTAATCTAAAGGAGACAGGAACATGTATAGCCCTGATTAGCCTTATTTGAGCAGGCTTACGATATGATCAGCCATTTCTTTGTATAAAGCTAAAAAACTTGGTGTATTGGTACTGCACTATAGAAATACAATTCAAAATGTACATAGATTTGGATAGCTGGACAGAGTAGTAAGTGACTTCAAATAGTCTCAAAACATGTCAAAGGTGGGGTGGTCTTGAAAACACTAATATTCCCCTAAAAATGTTGTGCAATGTCTTTGTAGAAATACATCTGGTAAAAAGGTCTGTTTCTGTAAATGATACAAACACATTCAGCCTGGGTTCATACAGTCGGATACAGAGATGGAGGAGGTAGAGATGGAGGCCAAAGCCTTTATAAAGAGTCTGCATTTGAAAAACCCTAGAGATGAGTCCAGAATGAGACTCACCGAGATCAGGTAGAGGTCTAACAAGTGCTGCTAATGTAATAATATTTGAGTTTGAGCATTTAATAAAAGAGCAGTGACTTATATAGGGCTGTATGTGGTGCACTTTTGATGAGAAATCTGCAAATCCTGAATGGGAACTCTGGCAGCGAAAGGGGCTCAAACTCAAAAAGTATTGTTCCCATTTTGATACTACCTCTAACCACCAGAGGTCAGAATAAAAAACATGAATTCTAGTGGATTGTACATCATCATCAGAGATCTTTGTGGTTCAATGGAAAGAGAATTTATCCCTGAACTAGAAGATCCATGTCTAGGTCCCGGCACTAATACTATTTTACAACTAGTATTTTTAGTAATTGCACTTCTCATTCACGAATCCACAACTACATACAGCCCTGATACATAACTCTATGGGATACATGGTCCTGCATTCATAATAGTCAAATTGTAAATCGTAATCCTCTCCGTTTGATCTCAGTCGATCCCACCCTGGACCCCAACCCTCGCCCTCACTGTCCCGGGACGTAGGGCCAGCTGATGGAGCTCCCCGACAGCTGCATGTCCCGGATGAGTGTTTCGATGGGCGTCTTCCCCACCAGCCTCATGAAGAAGAGCTGTGAGATGAGGTTAGCCGGGACCGCGCGCAGAGCAGGGAGGCGCAGGAGGAGTCGGCCGAAACGCTGCGGCTGGTTCGGGTACTGCAGACGCTCGTATTCTGTCAAAGCAACCTGAGCTTTCTCCTGAAGGGACTCTACGTGCACCGGGTCAGTCAGGCCACAGGCATCTGAGGAGGTACAAATTCAAGGCGTTAACACAGAGAAGTGACATTCAGCAAACTGTCGTGAGCCGGATTCGAACTCACGACACCGATTTCATACATGTTCTGTGTCGTGTCTGTGACTGGAGTGCACTCTGGACAAAAGCCAGTTAGGGCTGAACCTCATACACCCCCACATTCTGATTCTGAATATTTGCAAGATAATTCCTATTTCGCGACCCTCTATCATGGTCTCACACAAACCAGGAAGTATGAGATTAACAGAGATCTGGAGTTGTCTTTTAATTCTTAAATAAAATAAAATTACAAATATTTGTGATAAAGCTGTGAATTTCCAAATGAAACAGCAAGTCCCTCACATAAATAAACCAATCAGAGCGCTCCAGTCCTGTGGAAGCGTGTGATTGGTTAAACACTTAAAAACGTCACAATATAAAGATGATTTAGTGATTTAACAATGGATTCAATGCACACTTTCATGAAACTCTAAAGACAATTCATTCATTTCTTCATCTAACTGTAACTGTTTTGACCTCATGCTTTAGTCCTACTGCCCTGAAGTGACCTGATCTTTGCCCCGGTCCATCACCTGATGTTTAGTTGGTCATTTTCCATAAACACAGTTAGTTTACAGTAAAGCTATGCTGTTTAACTGGTTATTAACACAATACATCTCTCACTCACCCGGTGAAAACAGAGCGATGGCCTTGAGGCAGCTGTACTCGGCTGTATCCACCTGAAGTCTGTTGAGCTTGTCCACCTGGTCTTGGAAAACTCTGACCTGGTCCATGAAGGAGACCACTCGCTCTGCGGACATCGGGGAGGAGTGGAAACCTGCGGCCGCTAACAGGGGCGCCATGTGCAGAGGCAAGGCCGACTGAGCAGCGTTCAGGATGAACAACTCACTCCAGCTCAGCCTCAACAGCGCCACCTACAGGGGGGGGGGGGGTGAAGTTTTAATAGCAAATTGTGGCATCAGAGAAATATACAGCTGTGTAGATTAAAAAATAAATAAAATAAATAAATACACCTTAATCAATTTAGAGGGATTCTTCACACACCAGTAAACCCTATAAAACAGCTCTGTGCCTCAAAGTGCCGGCCGCTAAAGAACCTGAATTTAACAGCAGCTGGATGCACATGTCAAAGTGAGTCAAAAGTCTAACTGTTACTAACATACAATGTGAGGTACATTCACTAATGTTTCCTACCCAGGCTCTGACATCACCTACATGTAGAGAGTGGTTGTCGTTTGTCAAAACATCTTCATTTGTGATATTTTGAGGCTAATTCTAATCTCCATTCTTCTCCATTGAAAGTGTATCATGGTCTTGCCTCCAGTTGCTTCCATTCCAGAATTTAGAACTTTCTGTTTACAGACTTTGAAAGGCTCTATAGAACATGACAATTTTATAGCCTACATTGATGTCTTTACAATTTACTAGAGATAAAAATAGATCGTATACATCCAAGCATAACTAATTGGTCTATTGTCGATATGTATGTCATAAAAAACAGTGAAATGTACCTGCTCTGACACCGGTAATTCGGGGAAGTAGGGTATATTCCTGGCCCATTCGATGGTGCTGAACAACAGACGAGCGGCCAGTTCACAGATACTGTCGATGCCCATCATAGACGCCCCACTGGACCCCTGCATCTGCGCCTGTCCGTAGGGGGTGCCAAAACGACCGCTGGGGTAAGGCTCGGCGCGGAGCAGCTGAGAGATGAGCTCTGAGACGGGCTGTCCATTAAAGTAGTCTGCTCCGACGTGTCCCACGCCTGGACCCCCCACGCCCCCGGAGAGAGCCCCCGGACTGATGACTGAGTGAGACGGAGGGATACGACCACGCTGCACTGCTGTGGAGAAGAGAGACGAGGAAATGATATAGGAATGACCAACTGATTTCAACCAAGCGGACCAGACTGCACCGATTGGATGGAATTTTCAATTAATTTTGAAATGAGCTGCCTTGGCGGAGGTCGAGTGTTTTCTAGTCCTGTTTATGTGCACTACAGCAGGTCCAGGGCTTCACTGGCCACTGTGACTAGTCCTTTTTAAAAGTTACTAGCCCAATAGTGTAAGTTACTAGCCCAATAGTGTAAGTTACTAGCCAAAAAGTGTAAGTTACTAGCCCAATAGTGTAAGTTACTAGCCAAATAGTGTAAGTTACTAGCAAATAGTATAAGTTACTAGTAAAATGGTGTAAGTTACTAGCCCAATAGTGTAAGTTACTAGCCAAATAGTGTAAGTTACTAGCCAAATAGTATAAGTTACTAGTCAAATAGTGTAAGTTACTAGCCAAATAGTGTAAGTTACTAGCAAATAGTATAACTTACTAGTCAAATAGTGTAAGTTACTAGCCCAATAGTGTAAGTTACAAGCCAAATAGTGTAAGTTACTAGCCAAATAGTGTTTTTATTAGCCAGAAATGTGTCTATCTTTTTGCATGCGGGGCTGTTAATGCATGTTTTTATATAATTTTGTACATTTCTATTTTAATCAATCATCTTTTACATTGCATCAGGAGAACATCTTAAGATAATATATTATATATGGATACATTAAATCCGACTAGCTAAAGTGGCTAGTGAGAATAAAAGTGTTACTAGCCAAAATTGAAATCTACCAGTGTTTGGCTAGGTGGGTAGTGTTAAAGTCAAGCCCTGCTAACACCATTGAGTACAGTGTTTTATGGGAGCATGTGATTGGACATAGGTTTTCACTTTTGTAGCTATGAAAATCCAAGGAGGAAGACTAAAGGGTTTAAAGCAGGGGTGTCAAACATACGGCCCGTGGGCCGGAACCGGCCCGTTGGATGATTTAATATGGCCCGGCATACATTTCTGAGTATGTCAAAAAAAGAAGTGAGTCTCTAGCTCATTTCTA
>JAVQKC010168224.1:0-14551 GCA_036025475.1 Philypnodon macrostomus
CTCGGGCATCTGTTTCGGATGCCCCCTGGACGCCTCCCTCGGGAGGTGTTTCAGGCAGGTCCCACCGGAAGGAGGCCCCGGGGAAGACCCAGGACACGCTGGAGGGATTATGTCTCTCAGTTGGCCTGTGAACGCCTCGTATGTATGACCTGCCTGTGACCTTTATGTCAAGACACTACTTTGTATTTTGTATCTATCAGTGTCAAATTGAATACATTTCCTTTGTTCTACATTGTTATAACCACATTACTTCAACTCTTACAAAACTAATCTCATCCAATCTTCATTTTAATCAAGTTAATATGTCACTATGTTTTGCGTCAACAGGATTTGCAATTCTGAAATGAGTCACTAAAATAAAAAAAACCTGCTGTGTTCAGTTAAGTAGATCTACTGTATGTAAATCCATTCAGTGAAAGTTACATAGATGTGATACACTGTGAGACAAACAACTTTACAGCATGAAAACAAAGGATGTGATGTCCCTAACACCCTCATACAGGGGCATAAATGAGGCTCGGTGCCAGTCCAAACATGGTAAATTCAACCTGGAGAGACTCACAAGAAACAAATAGGCTATGATTTATTGAGCCTGATAAAATATACATTTGGCACTTAGGCCCCGGTGGAAAGACATGCATGGAGATATATGCTGAACGTGTATGAGAATGAAGTCTTCCCCACGGGCCTAGACACTGGTGGTGGCTTGAGATGGCCAGTGGCCTGATGAGAGGCTGAAGTGATGATGCAGATGAGCGGTTTAGGTGGTGATGGGCTGCGGTTCTTTAGGTGGTTTAAAAGCAGCCGGCTGAGCGGGGATAGACTGATGTAGAGGTGTGGCTGGAGGAGAGCAGGAAGGAGCTCCAGGTGATAGTTAGAGTGATTCATGCACCAGCTGCCAGTAGCCTTCCAGTTGAAGAAAGCAGACACTATCCGCATCTTGCACTGCAATAGTGCCTAAACCTGTATCTTTGACAAAAATGAATAAATTGTTCCTATAAAGACCCCATGTGCTAAGAATTAGTGCTTTTGGCCATAACTCTAAATTGCGCAAAATCTATTCAGACAATATTCTGGGTGCCGAAATGAATAACAAAAGCTAATATTTTTTTAAACAGACGCATTGACCAGTGCTGGTGAGTAGAAGTGATTAACAAGCACTGCTGAATAGAGTGATTTTCTCACAAATGAAAACTTTAGGGTTGCTGCACACTGTTTTTGAAGTGTACTGCATATATTGATACTAGATACTAATTTCAAAATGGTGGAATGAGTGCAAAAAATAGAATGATATACTGCCACAAGCGCAAAGCAAAATAAAAATAGCTATATTTTCCAAACAGATGGACACAGTACAGGAAAAAATATATATTTTACCATGACTGCCATACTCCAACTTTACAGGAATTTCCCAACCTGCTAGCCCTAGATGGTACTATTCATGATCATTTCATAGTATAGAAAGTATAGAACGTCAGCTCAGAGCTTATGCCATGTGTTAAAAATTAAGCCGTTTTCATGTTGTCACTTTTCTCCTGTCTTACCTGCAGGTGCTTGACTGTGAAGACCACAGGCTCGGACAGGTAAACCTTATTGCTCTCCTTGTTGATGGATGCCGTGATGACCGGGGAGTTGACAATCACTGAGTAATTTGGGTAAACGGCATCGCTGCTCAGTCTAACGCTGGCATTTTCTGTGGACAGGTAGGAGCCCAAGTTTCTGTACAGGACAAAGGCCATCCGGATCTCACCTGTGGACAGAAGGATTGCACACCTAATATTAACTGTTGGAGCCGGAAATAGCCAGAGAGCAGAGGTGAGAGAAGCTTGTAAGTAGGTCTGACACAGTGGTCTCCTGATGATTTTACCATTTCTTCCATGTTGCTTGAGAGTGCTCGCTGACAGCTGGATGGAGTTTCCATGTAGTTCCGATTGTGGGAATGTCAGGTCCGCCAGATTCCCGTCTGTGCTTAGCCTGGCCACTTCCAGCTCTGAAAAGATACACACACAAACACATGACAGCGCTAATGTCACCTAATTGTGGAGCACTCTCCGTCAGGTTTGTTTTGAAGGCATGTGTAATAGCTATGTTTTGCCACTAAGTGCTTCAATAGAATCCTGCCAGCTTTTTTCCTCAACAAAGACAATCTTGACAAGAGTAATAACTTTTGGACTAAAAAAAGGTAGCAATGTCTCCTGGCAACTGGTTATATAAGGTGTATAATCCGCTTTCTCGCTCGCTCGTATTATGGGAATCTTGTTTCACCATCCAGGTTCGTTAGCGCACGGCTGATTACAGCACAGTAATGCATTAGATAAAGTTTATAATTAAGGACTAATTATACCTTTCTCGTACGGCTATCTCGCGCCCATGAGTGATTTTGTGATTTAGATGTTGCTTTCATGGTGAAAAGAAGAGCCCCCGGATCAAATAAACAACACAAGGACATGCTTAGGACATGAGAGAGGAGAGAGTGAAAGGGGAAAATCGTTAAAGAGGTCAATGTTGAAAGAAGGAGTAATAAGATGAAATACAGGCACTCGGTGGACACTTAATTACTCACTTCATTTGGTAGGCCCTGTATTTATTAGCCCCTTTTCTGCTGCAATAGCAATAATCCAATTGATTTTATACAAATATATTTATGCATGAATGCATATAAAAAAATACTGGAAACTGGCCTAGCTATGTTGACTCTGAACATAGAAGATGGCAAAACATGAAGCAAGTGCCAGTGGGCTACAGCAACAGAAGTTGTATGTGTAGGGACAATGTGAAACTGGTGAAGTTCAGGCTGTAGACTTACACTAAAACTGGGTGATTTATGTTGTTTGAAAATGACATAATACGGCCCAGCCTTGTTACTAAGTATGTCCAGATGTCTACTTATAGATGACTTCACCATGTTTGCCATGACTATAGGAGGTTATACAAGGAATTCAACCACCAGGCAAATAGATCAGAGGGCACCAAACCAAACATTTTAGCCGCCCCGCCCACATGTGGCACGGCATGACATCTATGAGCAGCATCCACGCTCACGAAGCGGCGGAGGTATCAAAACATGCTGAGTGTAATCTAATTAAAGGATCTTGTCATGACAGTCCTTCTCCTATAAAACACACTAGTTCATTAGTGTTATCAAATGCACACGGCAGGACTGCTGCGTTATCCCTTCAAACACTAATTATTTTTTTTCTTTTTTTTCTCTCTCTAATAATAGCACAATAATAGTTCAACTCAGACACAATTTCGCACAGACAACAGTTTTAGTTTTAAAATGTGTCATTCAAATCATTCATTTTTATGAGCAAGAAGTCTAGAGGGACAAAAAATATCATGCTTAAAGGGGCCTGATTCTGCTGCCTCACTTTGTCTGAGCTTTGTGTTGTTTCCTTGTCAAAATCCTCCAAGTTGTGGTTTGTATCATTCACATGTTTGAGTGACCCTGTAAGCTGATGCACTGACCTTCTCAGGAGCTGACAAAATAACTTGTTTTCCCCCTTTCTACATAGATACTAGTTTAACAAAACCTTTCCACTACTTTCATTATTTGAATTGGCTATAGTTCCGAAGTGGGTGTGGCTAGCAGGCAGAGGTGGGTAGAGTAACTAATAATTTTACTCAAGTAAGAGTATCGTTTTTTCAAAATAATATTACTCGAGTAAAAGTAAGTACTCATTACATAATTACTTGAATAAGAGTAGAAAAGTACTGGGTGAAAAAACTACTCAAGTCCCGAGTAACTGTTTGGGTGTAATGTCAGATTATCTGTTTAATTTTGTTGTAATCGGGAAAACTGATTTTTATATTTTCAAAAGATAAACTAATAATATTTGCGAAAAATAAGGCACAAGGAACAAAATATCCAATTTACATAACAAACAAAAAAGAGGTGGTAAAAGTACTTTCTTTCTAGATTTTCAAGATAAGAGTACAGTTACTTCAAAATATTATTACACAAGTAAAAGTAAAAAGTATTGTGCAGTAAAGCTACGCTATGGAGTACAATTTATTAAAAAATGTATTCAAGTAAATGTAACTGAGTAAATGTAACTGAGTAAATGTAACTGAGTAAATGTAAATGATTACTACCCACCTCTGCTAGCAGGAAGAAAGAGGGCATTAAAGGGTCGTGCACTTTTCAGCTTTCTCGGCAGAGAGGAAGCACCGGCGCCAAAAAGTAGACATTTCCAATAAATACTGAATTGTTCAATTATAGAATTTGAAATATTAATCTAGAAGTGTCCAGAATTCAATCCAAAAGGTTCAATAATCCTAATGTAAAAAATAATTATAAAAAAGGCAAGGATAGAGAAAGAAATCGGTCTGATAGGAGAAGTGAAATGAGAGGCGGTATCTGAATAAAGGGGAGAGATAATCGCACTGGATCTGCCCACTGGATTAGCTGTGAGCAAAGATTAACAGTACAAAAAAGACCAGATGAAAATTTCCAGCACAAAAAGACATTTCCCTGTTTTTTTTAAGTTCTTCAGAAATGCAATAGCCCACTTCTTCTCCATGAGCATTTATTTAACTGTGTTTATGTGGTGCTCGAGGCTGACTCAAATTAGAGAGTGGAATTATACAAGGTGATATTGTGTAGGAAATGTAACAGCTCCTCCTGTCCGCTGTGGGTCTATGAGCTCTGGTCTATTATAAAGTCTATAGCGAGGGCTTTTCTTTAGGCTTTCGCACCAAAATAAAGTAAATGTCAAAATGACTTTTTGACAAATAGTGTGCATAATACTGAAGAGATTAGATTTTCCTCTCATACTCCTGAGTCAGATATTTATATTTCAACAGCATCAACAAGCCCCAAATTGTCCAGTGCTTTTCTTAACTATATTTTAATGGCTTCTAAATTCCTAGTGTGGTTTATTGAGCATTTCACTCCTAAAAACATCAAAATTATAAAAGGCTGATGGTAATATTCAGTAAACTACTGAAACATTCAATACGATATCCCAAATACCCTAATATGTCACAAAAAAGCTATTCCTATTTTACATATTAAGTTTAAGAAAATTATATTTGTACTATATATTTTTTATGGCTAAACAGCAATATCTCTAAGTAAAAATAACAACCCTATTCACATGTAGTGTCTCGCCTCAATTTGGTGTGATTTGATCTCTTACTGATGTGAATGCCCTAATAACATCATGAGATATAGTCTTTGAACATCATTGCTCCAGCTCCTCCTTTTCTGCCATAACTTTTCACCCGCAACAAACAAGCCCAGTGAATCCTGCTAATGGGCCGAAGATGTGCCGGATATTTTGAAACATCAAATCAAAAGATGGGGAATAAACAGAAGTGTAATACATGCAGAGCATAAGTGAGTAAAATCTACATGAAACACATCTTGTTGATGTCCTCCACTCTCTGCTCCTGCCTTACTCAATGACCTTTGATGAGGCGGTGAAGATGTAGAATTTACCACATTTTAAGATTCTAACCAACTTTCTGTGTTCTTGGGCTAGATTCCTCACTCTTCTACTACAGTATGTATGAATGGGTGAGTGTGATTGTTATGTTTAGTGATTATTGGAGAGATGGTACAGCTGCCACATCTCCGTCACTCTCCCCAGGGCAGCTGTGGCTTCTGAGGTAGCTTACTACCATCAGTGTGTGACTGTAGTGTCACTGAATAATGCAATCAATTGTTAAGTGATTTTGAGTGTATAAAACCAATGCAATGTTATTATTAATACAATCTTAGTGCTTATCACATTTTTAACCATTTAGATGTTTGAAGATGATTTATTATGTATTCATTATTTGTATTATTATTGTCATACATTTATAGATTGTCCAAATGTAATTCATGTTACAAAAATCTACACCATAATATTCTTAGTTTAGTGTTCAGACGATGGAGGTAAAAGAAGATAATGTTGGGTTACCATAGTCTTCTGAACCAATGTGAAACCCTGAGATGAATATAATATATGAAAGGAGGGAATGAGAGAAGAGGAGAAGTGATGTGCACCACACCATAATGACTAGCTTTGTTCTGCTTTGTCAAAGCCGCCAACATGTTAGAGCGAAAAAATGATGGGAGACATAAATAAATAAAAATGATTGTCTCTTGGCTAACAATTCATTCCTGCATCAGAGATCTCAAGGCCATTCTTCAGAGCGTATATACACATGTTGATGAGCATGAGTCTGCTGGGATTGGGCCATTCACATTCTCTCACGCAACAACATGGCCTTGGACACTGTGACCTCTCTTTGACAGCACCTAGTCTACATAATGGATCAAATGGCCATAGAGCGCACTGCAGCATACATACTGTTACATGAGGGGGTATACACAGAAAACAAAGCAGGGGCATAGCTCAAAAGTCTTGCATGAAGACGTGTACTTGAGACAGGATTAGGGCCCATGTTGTGTGTTGTTTCAAACCTAATGAATAGATTTTGTATTCTATGTTTTATAATGGAAAATGTCCCCTGCATCCCTGCAGTCGGCTGCAGTCAATGAAACACAATATATCAGTAGCAGGTTGTTTTTTCATCTAGGTATATACATTTGTATCTACATAGAAAAGTGAAACCTAGTGTTTTTGGCTCCTAAGCAGATCAGTGCCTCAGCATACAGGATTACTCCTTACTCAGAACAAGGAAACAACATCAGACCATTTAATATGATTAAATACTTGAATAGAATCACCACACATTTTAATAGAAAGACTAGTTCCAGTAACAGCACACAGCAGACGGTCACGGAGCTAGTGACAGGTGAATCATTGAGAGTTATTAAACTTGCATCAAATGTATTTCAATTGCACTGCACACAAATTATTTTCCATACAATATTGATTTTCTTAATTACCTTCTCAGGGCTTTTGGCAGGCTTGGTACTTCTGTGGTCACACATAATCATTATTTGTCTGAATATTGTTTGTATATTTCTGACATCTCTCTAATGTCTTTTTCATTTGACATATTATTTTTCAATATATTCCTGAAATTCACTGAAATGAATACATTACTATTATTACACATATCCCATACTCAATCCCCTAAGCAATGAAAAACATAGCATATTAATATTTGGTCTATAAAGGCCAATATTATTGTGATACAGTGAAGCTGTATTTTCTACTCATTTGTTTTATTAAATCTGTATGTGAGGTGTGGAGGCAGAGGCCGTCAGCACAGTTCTTACTGTGATGTTGCATCATATTCTTAGATCTTTAGCAGCATCCACATGGTTTAAGTTGTGTTTAAGTCTGTAAAGAGCAGAAAGCTGTGTGGAATCTAACAATCTCTTTCTACACATGTGGGGAACTTCTTTGTATTCAGGTACTGTCTGTAAACATAGGTGTGCTCTAGCATAGTTTGAGCCTCAGACTTTCACACTCTGCACTGTGCAGCTCCTCTAGAGCAGATGGATGTTAAGTGCCATGCTTGAGGGCATCTCAACAGGTTTCTTGACAGTTTGAGGGTCTAGCTGAGTTTACAGAAAAGGGGAAAACACACATCCATACACACATTGTGAAAAGTACTCACGGATGTTGTCTGTGGTCTCCTGCACAGTGTCAGTCTTGAGTAGATTGTCAGCTAACATAAAAGCACCCGTCTCCACAGTGTCGAGCAGCAGCGTGGCCGAGTGCAGCTGCTCGCTGGTGGAGAGCTCTCTCCATGCCGCCTGGGCTCTGGGCTGCAGCAGATTATTCACAGTCTCCACCATCGCCTAGGGCAACAGGACAAACACTGGGGTCACATTCAAAGTGCCTTTGTCACCCTGACATATGAAACTAACAGGACTTAATGCAAATCCATTCGTAGTACACATGACATCATTACTCTCTAACGACTGCAGACAGCGGTCAATGGGATGCAGCAGTATGAATGCTCCTTTTCATTTATCATGTTGATAAACAAGGATAACAAAAATGTTAGTGATGCAAATGCGGCATTCCCATGCAGACACAACAAAAGCAAAATATAGAGCTTTTCATGTTCACATCCAGATTTTACTGGCTGATGCAGTAGAAAATCTATCACAGATGTTACGAAAATCAAGCTAAGCTAATTAGTTGATTGCAATCACTGTGTCTACTCCCCCAAAACCTGGTTCTCCTCTCTTTTTGTACAACACGCTGCCTTATCAGAGTAGCGAAAACTTGTGCTTGAGGGTCTGGGAAGAAATTACAGTTTTATCAGATAATGTCTGCTGGGTGGGGTTATGTTATGCATGGCTGAGTGTGAGCCATGCATAACATAACCCCACACACACACACACAAACACGCGCACACACAAACGCACAAAAAAATACCAAACCAAGAGAGAAGTTGGCTTTCAGAGTTAAAACATTCTCCTTGAAACAATAGTTATTTTGTCTACAGCTCACATTCCTTTATGCTCTTACGAATTCACCCCCCTCAGTTTTCAGACACACACTTTCAAAGTAGACGCAGATAAAGAACCAGAGAGAGAGTTGGTTGAGAGTGAGCATAGGGAGCCTGATAGAACAGTCCAGTGAGTGCATGGTGACAGGCGTCCACTGGGAACACGGGAGGTGGAAGAGTGAATACAGGTGCTATCAAATACACACATCTCACACTCCTGTCTGTCTCTTTATTTTCTCCTACTCTTGTAAACCACCCTTTTTACCACCATAAAACCCATTCTTCACTTATCTCCAGCTCTCTCAGGAGAACAAGATGAAAAAGTGGGAAAAGGAACACAGGTGCCATGGTAATAGAAAAGAAAAGATGTTTCCATATGGGAATAACAAGGTCAGGAGGAGGCACAGAGAAGCTCTCGTTTATTGGCACTTCCTCATAAATCGCTTGACTTTGCATGGCCCCCTCACTTTGGGGAGATGAGCTAAGACACGGTGTGTTTTTGTGCACTTTATTAGGAATGACTCACGCGTGTGTCAAAGGCATGTTGTACAAATCACACTCTTGGCCTTGGAAATGAACGAATTAATCCCTACCTGTTTATTTTGGGGAGGTGTTTCCCACATGTGGCTACATCGCTGCACACATGAAATGAGTGCTTAACCAACAAGCTAATATGGTGATATTATGTCCTCTTTTAGCACTAGGAGCTAATTAGCCAGAATGCATTTCCAATGAGTTTGGGAAGGCTACATGTAAACAAAAACTAATTAATCCACTGCTTCAGCAAACAAACCAGAATAAGCAGGACATGCATGTCAGAAAATGTGTCTCTGGTGTATGGAGTATAAAGGGATATTTTGGCTGTGTTTTTCCCTATCAATTATCTACCAATTATTAGCACAACACAAAGGAATGAGCACAAGTGGTCTGATTAGCACACAAAAGATGGAGCCACCAAATCAATTCAGTTTTCCTTAAATTGGGAACCATTTTTAAACCCATTCAAATGTGCGTCAGGGGAAAATGTCACAGAATTGTCTCGTTCTGGTTTCTTAAACATACAGATCTGCTTTGCTTTTGTTTTGTATCATGTTAAATGAAATGCCTTTGTTCTTTGTAGTGTTGCCGGGTCAAATCAGATCTATTTGATGGCTGGTTAAACTAAATGTTTTACATCAATAGTAGTGAGATTTGTGATGTGGTTGATTAGGCACACCTTTGGGGCAAAATGTCATATTATACACTCCTCTGTACCACAGAACCCTCTGTTATTTTGTCTTTTGTAGATGTGGCTGGTTACAGTCAGCCCCAGCTCCTCTGTAGTTTGTGCTTATGTTACTATGGTAGAACAAATCGGTAACACTTTATACTAAGGTGCGTAAATATATAACCATTCATATGGCATTAATAAGCATATATAATATAAAATATATTTATATATGTTTATAAGCCTTTATAAGACATTTATTAACAGTTATAAATACATTTTAAGTGCTGATACACCATTAACAAAACTAAACTTGTATGTTAATAATGGGTTTATAATGGGTTTGTAAGGGTTAATAGGTTGCTTGTAATGTACAATGGCTTATTAGTCTATAACTGTTAATAAATGACTCATAAAGGCTTATAAACACATTAATGCGTTCTTAATGCCTTATAAATGGTTTATTAATGCACCTTATTATAAAGTGTTACCAACAAATCTAACAAGAACTAGAACTCAGAAAGCTGTAAACATACTCATCAAAATGAGTTTAAAAAAGCTTTGGAAATCTCTGCTTCTTTTCCACATGTGTCCCATCTACAAACAGGGACCCTCAAGGATCATGCTGCCATCATGTTGTGTAGCAAATAATCCTGACACTGATGGGCTGTCAGTGGTATACTATACCTTAATTTGCTGCCTGTGTAAAATCTGACATTGGGTCATGAATAGCCCCAGGGCCAGACACTGGGCATGGCCTCCATGGGAGAACTCTCATAAAATATAACATAAGCCTATATTCCCCCATAGATATCATGTTATAGTGGCAGGTATGTCTTCCTACTCCTATCCATTTGTGTCAGTGATGCATGTGTTGTGTTGTGTATTGAAATGTATGTGTGCTACTATGAGTTTATGTCTGCGTGCGTGTGGGCGTGAGTGTGCGCACAAGGGGCCCGGAGAAGCATTGCAGTGCATCATTCTGCTCCACTTGCTGTTACAGTATCGGCCCGGGCGAGCGAGAGAAGGACGAGCAGACGGGGAGAGATAGAGGAGTGTCTCTGCAGGCACAGCAGATATGACAGCCATGGAACTGCTCCCAAAACGCTCACTTTGATGTGTTTCAGATAACCCCCATCCCTTTTCTAGTCTCATTAAACTTTTCATTGCTTTCTATTGAACTTTTGATTATCTGGCTTTTTCAATTTCATATATTTTTTTCATTGAAATTTAATTCGGGGCTGTGCTGAGATTACATCTGACGAGATAGGTGTTGAGAGGAAGAAGGAGGTGTGATTTTCCTTGAGGTCCAGACATCTCTGAAAATCTCAGATGGAATATACATGTTTGGGTGGGTGTGCCTGGAGGAAGTGCCGGTGCCACTGGTGACATTTCTATCAGTGCAAGTAGAAGGACTTGAGGGCAAAAATTGAGACAGTTTTCTTAGTGGTTTTTCAAAGAGAAGCAAGACTCTGCGGAGGCAGATAAGGTTTGTATGCGTCTATGTGTAACTCAGTATTGTAGGATATGACACACACACACACAGACACACAAACCAGTAAATGGGGCAGAAGTGAAATGCTTTGAAGCGTTGGGGTAATCCAGCGTAAACAGCAGTGGCAAGACAGACTGGGCTAGGGCTGCCTTTGCAACTGTCAACTACACGCACACTCATGAGCGTACAGTATGTGCACATGCTCTGGTTGGGATGTTGGAAGTATGGATGGAGCGAGAAGAAGGATGAAAGAGCAAGAGTTTTTTCGTCTTTTTTCCTTGCATGGCTGACTTCTGAAGAAAGTGCATGTTTTGAAAATGTTTTCATCAGAGGAGCAGGCTTATCTGCCAGTGGTTACTGGGAGTTTGTCTTCTGTCAGAATGAGTTGGAAGTGAAATCAGCCTTTAAATTCACAGCATGTCATGTTCTGACCCACAATCCAGAAATAGAGGGCAAATTAGACATTGTCATTGAGCATCACTGTCTCCTAACGGCCCCTTTTATTGCATCTCTATCACACGTTTCTTTGACACTCGTGTATTTCCAGAGGTGAAAAATAGTAATAATATTGCATCAGATTTATATTGTGCTTTTTCAGCTTCTCAAAACAGCATTATTCATTCACTCCAAATTCATACAATGGTGATGGTAAGCTTTGTACTTCTGTATACTCTGTAGCCACCGCTGCCCTGATACAAACTGTACAGTCTGTGCAACCACCCCCAAACACACCGCCACAATAATTAAGGCTGGATGAGGTCTTGCTCAAGCATACAACAGCAGCAAGAATTTGTCAGGGATTGAACTGCCACCAGCCTTCAAGCTATTAATGTACTTTTTCTATATACTTTTCCTTGAGAACAATGTTGAAGGGGAAAATGGGTACCAAAGTGGGTATTGTGCTTGACTTGCTATCCAAGGTCTCTGGGATTGAGTATTAGTACACAAATATTTGAGTATTATTTTGAGTTAACAGTTATTTTTACTTGAGTATAGAATTCTGAGCACTGTTTTTACTAGTCTGCATATTGTCCTGATATTTTCTGTTTAATTTCAACCCCTTCCAGCTTACTGGCATTTCTCAATCCGTCTACCTTACACACACCGCCATCATTCCCCCCTACAGCATCAAAGACTCTCCCCACTACCAACTTCATCATGAATAAATTGCCAATTTAGTATACATGAAACGAGTCCCCAATTCCCATAACGCGATGGAAGAGCGGAGAGGAGGAGCGGGAAAGGAAAAAGAAGCTGTGAAAGAGAAAAAAAATAAAGAAAGAATTCAATTATTTTTGTCTCTATTAAGAACCCAAACCTCCGGCCCACTCTCTTCACTTGGCAATTAGTGCGGTGGATAATTAACGAGGACAGGCCAGCACCACGCCACAGCCCTAATCAGGCAGCATTTCTATCTGGCAGAGTAAGGCACTGTTGCTATAATTTTGTTACACATGACTAAGGCTAATTATATAATCGATCATTCCCAGCCCCCTGCAGTAGCCCGAGCTGTGTGGTGGCAGAACATTCAGGGGGGTAAGTAACCTGAGCTGGAATGCATACTGGTTCAGAAAATTACCTTTAAGTAAATAAATAAATAAATAAATAAATAGTACGATAAAATAAGTACTGATGCAACAGCACAGCATAGCATAGTCTGACACCATAATCAGAAACACAACTGATTATCCAAATGTTTAGATAAAATGGTGCATGTTAAAATCTTTGTGGTACCAGCATACATTGTTAGGACTTTATAATCCTTATGTAATTGATAATGCATGGCCCTTACTCCCAATTGGATGGAAAATTGAAATTATAGTCTTCTCTTACTGTATGTGACAATGTGTTCCTGGCTTGATGAATGGATATGGATATATTTTACAGTGAAAGATATATACTAAAATAACCAAACACCAAGTGAGTCACTGTAGTGTTTATCATAATCAAAAAAATAATGAAGACCTCTATTCTACTCACCATAATGTACAGTATACTGTATGTATATGAAAATATCACATCATATCACATCACATGGGGTTATCAAACAACAACCTAATTACTCAGGACATATATGCGTCAGGAGATAAGAATGCATTAGATCAGATTTGAAAATATATTTATGTATACTAGTGCGTAGGTGTGTGTGTGTGTGTGTGTGTGAGAGAGAGAGAGTTTGTGTGTGTCAGCTTGCATATAGTCCTAAGCCATGTTCTATGATGTGACATTGCTGACTAGTGCTGACGTTCAGACTTTTCCGGGGAGATGGGAAAAAAGCCTGCATCAGGAGAAAAAGAGCTAGACCATCAAGGGTGTGTGTTTGCGTGCGTCTCTCACTGTGTGTGTGTTTGTGTGGTCTGTGTGTGTGTGTGTGTGTGTTTGTAGAGATGGCGACAAGGGAGATGAACACAGAGGCCTCTGTATCACAATGATGATATATATGATTGTTTATCCTAGTTATTATACCTTACTAAATTACATTTTGAACTACGCACATGCACTGACAGACAGACGGACAGACAAAATCAACATAGTGGACGAAAAGACAAATAACCTATAAGCCAAAAACCCACGAAGCAGCTATTATTTCTCAAAGCACTGCGGCCATGATCAAGCAAGACTCAACTAGAATATCCATCACACTCAGTTGGCTCCCTGAGATGCAGCAGCCGAGAGGACATTTTCCGTGAATGGAGATGGATAGTGAGTCTTTTGGTCCCAAGCCTGTTTACCATTCTGCACACAACACTGCCCCAAACAGATGAGCTATTATGGATATTGATCATGGCTTATCAGTGCCATTGATTGGGAATGCAACAGAAAGCAAAACAATATCAATACAAATAAAACCCTTTGAGGAGACTTGAAATAGGCACTGTCCCCTTTTCGGACATCTTGAACCAGTGTGTGCCATAAACTAGCTGTAGTAGGAGTAATAGTTTTTGTTTTTTCTCTTGTGAAGTGAAGCTAGAAGAAGGATGACGATGTTAAAATGTGGGAATTGAAAAGCTAGGGTCTAGGAAATTGTCAGAAAAGAGTATATTGATATGTAGAAGTTTATCAAGTTTTATGGAAAGTTAGAAGTTGTCAGTTTGTCCTCAAGGCCCATTCAGAATGTTCCAGGCTTTCTCACATACTTTTTTGCTACAGTGAATCATTCGCATGGTTTTGGCATGTTTTTACACTTGATGTCCTTTCTGATACAACAAGCTTCATGCCGTGTCTATGGCTAGGATCACTACAAGGATATCAAACCCCCAACTTTCCACCTAATTAATTAACTGCTAAATTATTGAAATATGGGGCGGCAGTGGTGCAGTGGGTAGGCACTCGCCCTTCAACCAGAGGGTTGGTGGTTCGAGTCCCCGTCCAAGCACACACTGTCGTTGTGTCCCTGGGCAAGACACTTAAACCACATTGCCTATGAATGAATGTGGTTGTGTGATTGGTGTTCGGAGGGGCCGTGGGCGCAAACTGGCAGC